>CAUYPK010033631.1:0-31091 GCA_963574355.1 Loris lydekkerianus
ATTAGCAAGAAAAGAACAAGTGATCCCATCTCAGGGTGGGCAAAGGACTTGAAGAGAAACTTCTCTAAAGAAGACAGATGCATGATCTACAAACACATGAATAAAAGCTCATCATCCTTAATCATCAGAGAAATGCAAATCAGAACTATTTTGAGATATCACCTAACCCCAGTAAGAGTAGCCCACATAACAAAATCCCAAAACCAGAGATGTTGGCATGGATGTGGAGAAAAGGGCACACTTCTACAATGCTGGTGGGAATGCACCCTAATACGTTCCTTTTGGAAGGATGTTTGGAGAATACTTAGAGATCTAAAAATAGACCTGACACTTGATCCTATAATTCTTTTACTAGGTATATACCCAGAAGACCAAAAGTAACAATATAACAAAAACATCTGTACCAGAATGTTTATTGCAGCCCAATTTATAATTGCTAAGTCATGGAAGAAGCCCAAGTGCCCATCGATCCATGAATGGACTAGGAAATTGTAGTAAATGTACACCATGGAATACTATGCAGCCTTAAAGAAAGATGGAGACTTTACCTCTTTCATGTTTACATGGATGGAGCTGGAACATATTCTTCTTAGCAAAGTATCTCAGGAATGGAAGAAGTAGTATCCAATGTACTCAGCCCTACTATGAAGCTAAATTATAGCTTTTACATGAAGGCTATAACCCAACTATAGCACAAGACTATGGGGAAAGGGCCAAGGAAGGGGAAGGGAGGGGGGAGATTTTGGTGGAAGGAGGGTAATGCACATCTATGGTGCATCTTAGAATGGGTACAGGCGATTGTACTAATGTACACAGCTATGATTTAACAATAAAAAAAAATTAAAAAAAAAAAAAAAGAATCTGAGCTTGCTGTGAATTGTGACGCCACAGCACTCTACCAAGGGTGACATAGTGAGACTATGTCTCAAAAATAAAGAAGAACCAGTCAGGTATGGTGGCGGGTGCCATAGTCCCAGCTACTCCAGAGGCTGAGGCAAGAGGAGTTCTTGAGCCCTAGAGTTTGAGGTGAGCTATGATGATGCCATTGGCACTCTACCTAGGGTGACTGAGTAAGACTCTGTCTCAAAAAAAAAAAAAAAGCTAAAAACCTTATGGGTATTTGTAGCTTCTGCTTTTAAAAGCATAGCCCTTATCCAATCTATTTGTATAAAACTCCAAATAATTTATCTACCTGTTTGCTTCCTTCCTGTTGAAAACCATCAGAGACCATCAGAGAATATAAGTACACTGCTGGAGCATCTGGGGCACCTCACAAAGCCCTAGGCATGACATCTTCAGTGTAGTGGACCAGCCTAATGTCCTGCAGAATGGTGAGGTGGCCGAGGTCTATCCAGCACAGAGTCCCCTAGCAAGATAGAGATAACACACTTCTGTCCTCTGGCTCCAAGACCCACCCTTTTCCTGTGCTGGCCAGAAGACTAGAAACTTATCTCGGGCTGGGAAAGGAAATACCCACCCCTTCCACCCACACATGTGCATGCACATACATGTGCACACACACACACATACATTTTTAGACTTGTGATACTAACAACCATGTATCCATCAGAGATGCAATTTTTCTTTAGATTTTAAAGCAGGGGTCCTCAAACTATGGCCCCTAGGCCACATGAGGCAGTGTGATTGTATTTGTTCCCATTTTTTTTTTTTTTTTTTTACTTCAAAATAAGATATGTGCAGTGTGCATAGGAATTTGTTCATAGTTGTTTTTTTTAAAACTATAGTCCAGCTCTCCAACTGTCTGAGGGACAGTGAAGTGGCCCCCTGTTTAAAAAGTTTGAGGACCTCTGTTTTAAAGGGTTTTTCCTTTGCCCTCTCTGTCATAACAGTTCTTTTTTTTTTTTGAGACAGAGCCTCAAGCTGTCACCCTGGGTTGAGTGCCGTGGCTTTGTAACCTCCAACTCCTGGGCTCAAGCAATTCTCCTGCCTCAGCCTCCCAAGTAGCTGAGACTACAGGTGCCTGCCACAACGCCCGGCTATTTTTTGGTTGCAGCCATCATTGTTGTTTGGCGGGCTCGGGCTGGATTTGAACCCTCCAGCTCAGGTGTATGTGGCTGGTGCCTCAGCCACTTGAGCCACAGGTGCCGAGCCCATAACAGTTCTTATTTGGGGTCACAGAGCCAATGTGGGGATTCTGCTGAAAGCTTAGGCTGTCTATTCCAACTCTACATCAAGACAGTAGAGAAGTGATGTGTTTAGGATTCCATCAGTCCTACCATGAACAGGAATCCAATAAAATTAATCACCTAATTTAGTCACATTCCTGTTCCCCAGGGATCTGTGTTAGTTGTCCCAAAGCTCTTTAAAGGTCTGGTTCATTCCTTTCCCCACTGCAATTTCCCCGATTCATGGTCAAGTCCCCTACGGGAAAGGCAGCAGGAGTAAAACAGAGAGAATGCATTGTTGATGTTATTGTGCAGTCTTTTCTCATAGGGGTTCAGCCTTCATTTAATTAAAGAAACACATCAGAGAAGTCACTCTGGTATCTTCTGCTTAAATCAAGGGGACCGGGAGCAGTCTGCTTGGATGCTGGCCCTGGTATCATTGCTGGTGGCCCCTCAGGATTGTGCCTTTGGACTCTCAACTCTGCTATATTCGTTGTGAATAATCTCTGGTTGATCACAGGGCCTTTGCATCACTCCTTATTTATTTATTTATTGCAGTTTTTGGCAGGGGCTGGGCTTGAACCCACCACCTCCAGCATATGTGGCCAGCGCCCTACTCCTTTGAGCCACAGGCACTGCCCTGCATCACTCCTTAACAATTAAAAGTCCTTGGCAGGAGCATCTAATTGGCTAAGCTCAGGTCACATGACTGTATACTAGTTATAAGGAAACTGGAAGAGAGAATGTTTGCTCATTGCTTTCACAGAGAGAATTAGATAGAGCCCTGCCTCACACCTGCTCTAAAGACCCCCCAGAACCCCTTAGAATTGTATTTGTCTGGACAAAATGTAACCAAAATGTTGGTGATTTTTTTTTCTTTCTTTTTTTTTTTTTTTTTTTTTTTTGCAACAGAGTCTCACTACGTCACCCTTGGTAAAGTGCCATATAGCACAGTTCACAGCAACCTCAAACTTTTGGGCTTAAGTGATTCTCTTGCCTCAGTCTCCAACTAGCTGGGACTACAGGTGCCCACCACAATGCCTGGCTATTTTTTTGTTGTTGTTATTGTTGTCATTGTTGTTTGGCGGGCCTGCGCTGGTTTGAACCCTCCAGCCCCGGGATATGGGGCTGGCACCATAACTGCTGAGCTTCAGACCCCAAGCCAGTGATTTTTATCTTTATCTGTGTGGTTGGGTTTTCTACAATGAACATTTATTACATGTATAATTTTAAGAAAGAAGTCTGTCATTTCATATAAAAAACAATTGGGGGCCTCAGTAGTCACTTGTGTGAGAGAGAAACTGAAGTGTTCTGCCCAGGTCCTGCTTTGCCCCCTTTGTAGGAAGTTCTCTTGGCCTATTTTCAGGCCACTTGGCTTTCAGAAGAGGCTGTTAACTCTGCTTAGCTACCTGTTCAAACATTGGGATTTGTCCTTAACCAGCAAAGAGGAATATTCCGGCTCCTTGTTAGATCAGAGCTACAACCTTAAACTCAAGGCAAATAAATCCTTTCTGTACTTAGCAAATATTTGGTTGATATAAAAAAAAATGAAGATTTATCTCTATGACAGTAAAAGGAAAAAGTGTTATCCACTCACAATACTTCTGATGCAAAATGTGTGGATTTTCCACACCATGAAATTCTCTAGTTCTCTGTGGACACCAACCAGGTGTCCAGTGGTTCAATTCCATTTGGGCTCTAACAATCCCAGTTAGCATCAGGCCATGAAGGTTAAGTGTCAGTCCACAAGACTTGCCACCCAACTTTGGACACCAGTCTCAAGTATTGAGTCCCCAGGTTGCCCACATTTCTGTTTAACTCGGCTAAAATTAGGGATTCCCATGACCTCTGAAGGAGCTCAGAAAGTTTCACCTCAAAATATCACTCCTTGCTATAAAGAATATTTTGAATTAAAGGTCCTTAGAGATCAATAGGCCCGTGGATCAATAGGCTTTTCCTCCTGTGTAACCACATGGACCCCTCCAAAGATCAAGGGACTTCCCTTTCTTGGTATCTCACTACATTGCTGAAAGGAAAATCAGAAATGCAATCAGACCTGGCCCAAAGTATTTTAACCATAATATGCGTCTCTCAAATATAATGCAATTTGCAAAGAGAATCACTTATAAGTCAATCTGTTTTCCCCATTCATCCATCCTCCCTAGCAACAATTTATTGCCCCTAAACAGAATTACCTATGTTCTTCACTTCCACCTGCCCTCTGAAAGGAGGGTATAAAAATATCTGGATCCTTAGCTGGGTATTGCAGCTACTTGAGAGCCGAGGCAAGAAAATGGGTTGAGCCCAAGAGTTTGAGGTTGCTGTGAGCTATGACGCTACAGCATTCTACCAAGGGCGACAAAGTGAGACTCTCTCTCAAAAAAAAAAATAAAAAAAAAAAAATCTGGATCTCATTTGGATATTGGGTGGTCACTCTGTGATTCCTCCCATGTTCAGGGCAAATAAATCCCTTCCTCTTCTTAATCTGCCTAAATTGTGAGTTGATCTATTGCGAACTTTCTGAGGAAAGGGGAAGATTTCCCCTCATCCCCACACAGCCTCCTCAGCTTCAATAAGTTGCTGGAACAGCTCACAGAACTCCAGGAAAACTTCATTTATGTTTACTGGTGTATTGCATAGGATATAATAAAGGATACAGATGAGCAGCTACGTGAAGAGGTCTGGAAGGGTCCCAAACATAGTGTTATGGAAGCAAACTGGGGTTGCAGTGGGAAAAAGAGGCATTTTTATTTCTGGGCACCATGCAAGGAGAATAGAAGTTAAGGTCTAAAACCCGAACTCTGTGATGGTCCACAAACCAGGAGTTTTAAATTGTAAATCAATATATGGAGGTTACACACTGGCCTGGCCCCAAAAGGTGGGATATTCTGAAGTGGAGGGAAAGGGGGGAATAGGTGGATTTGGAGGTTCCCGGATTAGGGGAAAGGGATGTTAGATGGGTCTGACAGGCCCCTCAGGGGGAACTTTAGGGCAAAGGAAGGGATCAGAGTTCAGCTCCTCAGTTCTCCCCTTTTTCTGCATTTTCCATCTGGTGGAGATTGCTAGAAAAGAACTCAAGAACACACGTTAAGATGTCATCTTTAGTTTCCGTAGGGAACCAAGACACCACAAGATTCTGGCTCCTACTAGGGGGCCGTTGTTCTCACCTGGTTATACATTCACTCTTCAAGGCCAGCCAGGTACCCAGAGCTTCCACTAAAGGAACTCAAGGTTTTTCTTTATTTCTGTGCTTGCTCCACCACCCAGGCCCCTAACAAGGGTCCCTGCTCTGTATCAGTAGGAGGTTTTGTCCCTGTGAAGTTAGGGTGCTCACTCCTCCAGAATGTGGATGTATTCCCTGACCCAGAAGCTCTCCAAACCCCTTCATTGGGTTTTTTGGTGGAGGTTTTGTTATGTAGGCAAGAGAGATCAAATCATTAACTATGAGGTGACTATCTCCAGTGTCCAGCCCCTCTCTGCTCTCTGGAGGTGGTTATAGAGTAGGGTCAGGGGAGTCAGAATTAGGAGAGCTGAAAGTTGCAATTTTCTAATCACTTCGTTGTTTCCTCTGAACCTTTAGGAGACCAAGGGCCTTGTTCACCACAGTAGCCATCTTATGACCAAGCAGAAGTGGGTCTCAGGATGAAGCTGATTTCATGGAAGGCAGAGGGAGAGAGTGGGAAAGAAAAGGAAACTGTGGACGAAGCCCTTCCTAAAGCCTGCCCTACCTGTACAATTTACAGTTACATGAGCCATTAACTTCCCCTATTGTCTAAACCAGCTGGAGCCAGGTTTCCACTTCCCTGGAAGTGAATCTATATAATATTATAGCCAGTATTCCTCAAGCAGTCCCAGGAGCCAGGCGTGGTGATAAACTCTGAAGAATCTCATTTGATCAGTTATGAATCAGTCATATTGTAGGGGCCAAGGGAAGAACTTCCCTGTCACCCTCTAGAGGTTCACTGAAAAATCAACTTGCAGAATGCTGATTAATAAGAGAAATGGAGGCTGGGCAACATAGTAAGGTGCCATCTCTACAAAAAAAAAAAATTAGCTAGGCATGGTGGCATGCTCCTGCAGTCCTAGCTACTTGAGAGGCTGAGCCCAGGAAATTGAGGCTATAGTCAGCTATGATTACACCACTGCTACTGAAATGTCAGCGCTTGTCCACAAGGCCATATCAGAAGAATGAGGAAAACTGGTTGAGGAAAAGGAAAGAGAAACTTACTTATTAATGTCCAAACTGCAGTTGAACTCTACAGAACTCTCCAGACCGGCGGGAGGTCCCGGCGGAGGTTGTGGGATTGTCTTAACTGGAGGTGGAATGATCAGAACTGTAGTTGAATAATCATACCCTGAACTTGAGAGCCCTCCCCTTAAAAGCTCTTTGTTTTTGCTTATGGGGGAAGAATTTGGACTTTCATATCATTGTCCTCCATTTTCCCTCCTTTGCTGGCAAAGTAATAAACTTCTCTTTCCCTCTCCTCAACCACTTGTCCGATTCTGCAGCTTCTCATGGACAAGTGCAGAGCTTTCAGTAACATGTCTTCCTGCCCTATGAGTTCAGTTAATTAAAACTCAAGGAAGGGACGAGAGGCAATTGCTTTCTTCTTTGGCAGGTCTGGACTTTAGGAAGATAAAGTGTTGCAGGAAGACGAGGCCTAATGGAGAGAAAGAGCACCCAAACACCACGTTTATAAGAGGGAGGGCCTTATTCACCAGCCCTTGAAGAATTCCAAATGGCCACGCTCAACCGACTGGCTTGGTCTTTCCCTTTTTATTGACAGTCAAAAAGTTCCACCCACAGGTACCCTTCTCATTGGCCAGTTTGAATCAAGTGGGAGGTGCTATTCCAGCCCCTACAGAACTACAGGATTTCACAGAACTTGGAAATTTCCAAGTTCCAGGAAGTTTACAAATTCCCAAAAGCTGAGTCACCAGGGAGAGGACCCTGCAGGTGTATCCTTGTGGTCTCCTTGAGAAGACCTGTTCTCCTAGACCTCCCCCTTCTCAGTATCCTCTCTCAAAAGGTACTCAAAAGCAACTTCATCCTGTGCTTTAGGGGAGACGGAGGCTTAAGGGATGGTGGGGCTGGGGTGAGGGGAGAAAGTCGGAGAGACCTTGAGGCTTCTTCAGCTCAGCATGTTAAAACGCCATATTTTGGGCTATCAGTTTCTGAGCTCCCACAATATGGTGGAACATTATACAGCTGTTACATGTGAAAGGTGGTGCAGTGGTCCCCAAGGATGAGACTGGGAGAGGAGAGGTTCTGACTGGCTTTATTGAAAGGGACAGAGACACATCTGGGCAGAGCAAATATGGCATCTGAGCTTAGGGGAGAGGGACAGTTGGAGACCCGTTTTATATGGGGCCCTAGGGCTAACTCTATAGCTTGCCTGGAGGGCTTTAGTGGGTTAAGGTCTTTAGCCTGATTTGGGGGGTGGGGCTAACTAGGTCCTTTGAGTTCTTTGTTTTAGGAGGAGAGGAGGAAGAGGAGGGGGAAGGGTTCCTGTAAGGCTGAGTTGGGCCCCCAACAACCTGGTATCCACAAGACATTACATGGAAAGATTTCCTTGTGAATAAAAAAAGCAGTTAACAAATGTATGGTATGAAATCACAGTAGAACCTATGTAAGTTGACCACCCAAGGGCCTGTAACAGACTGGTCAACATATAGAGGTGGTCAGCATAAAGAACTAGGCTACTATACTAATATGTATACCTGGTACATGTCTAGTCTACAAAAATTAAGTCTACTTATGAGGTGGGTGGTTCTACTCTTGGAAAAAAAGGTCTGTTTTAACTGGGGATCACTTGGGGGTGTGAGGAAGGTATGGAGAAAAGAGAAGGAGTGTGTTTTCCTCAGTTATCTTAAATCTATCTGATGCCTGAAGGGAGATAGATGAGGGCACTTCACCTCCAGGGAGAGCCTCTGGTGGGGAGGGACCCCAGAAGACATGGCTGGAAGCTCCAGCCGAGCCAGAAGCACCATTAAAGGACCTTGCTTGTGAAATGCCAAGGTGGGGGCTGGGAGAGGTGTGGGTGGAAGTGAGGGGACTGTAGACAGAAATGCCCAGTTCTTTTTCACACAACAGCCACCCAGTGGGGATCTGCTCCTCAAGGTTCTGAGCCTCCTGATTCTAAGGGATGATAGGAACAGGCAGGTCCCAGGTCCCTGGAAGCTGGGGCAAAGGAGTTGGCTCATTTAGAGGCTTGTCCAGCTCACTGGACTTGACCCTCTGGTGGGCAACAAGTCTTGTCTTGCAAGTCTCCAGTCACCCAGGACCATTGCAGGCTAGTACTGAAGAAGGAGGCAAGGCCAAGGTATGGGTGGGGTACAGACAGCAAAACTGCAGGCTTCACACCTTCAAGGGGTGAGGCTCCCACTTTGTCAAGTGTGACTTCACAGCTGAAGTTTTGCTCCCCATGCTAATCTTCTCTGTATCATTCCAATTTTATTACTAAATTTTATTATTTAGGGTGTGCGCAAATTACATGTGGACTTTATGGCCACCCTGTATGTGTTGCCTAAGTATGCTCACGGTTTGCTTTCTTTAAAGGCAACTAGTGTATTTAAGGAGGCTCCTACCCAGGGAAATCCTGGTCTGCTTTACAGTTCTCAGTGAGAATATGCAACTTCAAAGTATTTGAAAAGGAGAAACCAATTCTGAGAAATTTGCATTTTCAGAAAGCTGCTAGTAAGCCAAGGGAGGGAGCTGTGAATGAGGTCTTTCTGTGGGAGCCACTCCTTGTGAATAGTGCCTCATTCCATTCCCTCACCAGCTACAGGGTGAGGCGGTGGGAGCCCCTCGCCTGGAGCCCCTTGCCAGGAGCCCCCAGGAGAGGATTTTGGTGTGAGTGTGTGGGGTTTGTGTCACTTTTCCCCTGGAGGTTTCCAGAGAGCTAATTTGCATGAGATAAACATGTGGCCTGATTCCCACTTCCAAGGGCCTTTGTTCCAGGCTGTACAGCCTGCTCTTGCCTCAGGGACATGGCCCTTTGGAGGGGGAGGGGACAGGGTGGGCCACTGGGGTGGGTGGGCAGAGCTTGTCTGCTTGGTTTTTGTGTGGGGTTTAGCCCCACACTGAGGCCTATGCTGTTTACTAGCACACCCTTTGGCCCTGTGCCTAGATCACCTTTGCTCTGAAGACATGGAGAGAGGGCCTTGAGGAGCAAGGGCACTTTAACACCTAACCCGCCAAGCATTCACTAATGGTTTTGGCCTCCAGTTCAGGAGCCCACTGCTGGTCCTTGGCTTCCCCAGGGAGACACCCCAGGGATCACAGTGAGAAAGATGGAGATGTTTGGTCGACACCCCCCCCCCCCCATACACACTCTCCCCTGGTACATTTGTTTTTCGTGATCTGTGATCAGCTTGTTGGGGGGTGTCTTTAAGTATCAGAGGAGGCCCAGGACTCCGTGAGGTCACCTTCCTAATCTTGGGCAGGTTCACTGTGTACACCTGGGATCACAGAGTGGAGAGGCCCAGATGTGCAACTTCAGTCCCCCCAAGGATGCCCCTGGAAGCCACTGACATCATGGGACATCATTGCAGGTTAGTTTATTCTAAGATCAGCCTATAGCCTTGACCAAAAAATTACCCTTGGGCAAGGAACCACTCATAAACCATATGAACCACTCATACCCTTGATTTTATGTCATATATGAACTGATCAAACTGATCAAGGTAATATTAATAACATATACAGCAAATTAGCTCAAATAAAATGCCAGTAGAATGCCAGTCACACATGTGGCCTCCTTCCCCTAGAAAAGCGTTACACTATACCCTACTCTCTCTCACTCTTTACCTGTCTACTTCCCTCCTCTCCCTCCCTCCTTTTCAATCCATGCAAGATATTATTGATCTCTTGCTATATGCCAGGAGCTGGTGATAATCCAGAACAACAAAATAAGGAGATCCCCATCCCACAGAGCTTACAGGTTAGTGGAGGGAGGCAGGCAAGAATCACCACAAGTAATAAGTCAATTTCACAGTATGTTAGAAGGTTCTCAGTGCTGTGTGGGGATAAAAGTAAATAAGGGTTTGTAGTTTCAAGCAGGGTGTTCAGGGTGGCCCTCCCTGCTGAAATCATATGTGAGCAGGGTCAAAGGTGAGGTAGGCACGGCTATCAGGAAGAGTGTGCCAGGCAAGAGTGTACCAGGCAAGAGTGTACCAGGCACAGGGAACGGCCAGTCCAGAGACCTAGTGCAAACAGGTGCTCAGCATAGACAAGAAATAGCTTCTATAGCCAGAGCAGAGTGGGAGGGAGAGTAAAGGCCTTGCAAGGACCTGTGTTTTGCTCTGAGTGAGATGGGAAATGATTTTAGCAACACTTTTTTTTTTTTTTTTTTAAAGTATCTGTTTTTTATTTTATTTTTTACAGTTTTTGGCCGAGGCTGGGTTTGAACTTGCCACCTCTGGTATATGGGGCCAGTGCCCTACTCCTTAGAGCCACAGGTGCTGCCCTAGCAATACTTTCTTATGGAAAATTTTAAGAATGCACAAAAGTAGTGTAAGAGAGTGTCTTAGTCAATTTGGGCTGCTATGACAAAAGTACCATAAATTGAGTGGATTAGAAACTACAGGGATTTATTGCTCACAGTTCTGGAATCTGGGAAGTCTGAGATCAAGGCGCCAGCCGATTTGGCATCAGGTGTGGGCTCACTCCCTCACTCCCTTCATGCATAGCACTTTCTCTCTGCATCCTCAGGGTGAGAGGGGGGCAATCCAACTGTCTGGGTCCTCTTTTTATAAGGGCGCTAATTCCATTTGCCAGGGCTCTGCTCTCATGTGACCTAATTACCTCCCAAAGACTCAACTTTCTAATACTATTACATGGAGGAATAGGTTTCAATGTATGAATTTTGGGAAGACAAAAATATTCAGACCTAGCAAGAAGAAAAGAAATATTTTTTCTTCTACCCACCATTGGTTCATTGGCCGTGCCCTGACCATTAGGCTGAAAAAGCCAGATTAATAAAGGAAAAACAGAAGTTTGTGAATGTGTCAATCACTTGCACACATACGAGGGCCCTTAGTGGCGAGTAACTCAAAGTGGTATTTAGAACTCAGGCTTGTATAGCATCTTAGCAATGAACAATAATTTTGTAGAGAACTGATGAGACAAAGGGAAAGGACTGAACTTCTAGGGGTGGCCAACCGTGAAAGACAAATGTAGAGTGACACCAGGTGCCTGGTCTCTCTTAACAACTATAGCTTGAGAATCTTGTATACACACTGCTTCCTTGAAGTTGGCTTCTCAGTGCATTGAAGGCACCTCCTACCACACTCACACAATTGAGCACCGTCAGATAATACAACTAAGCCCAGGTGTCATCCTGCAGCAGACTGTGATCCCAACACCAATGTCCTGGGTATAATCAGATTCCCCAGGACTTGGTCCAGGGAGTTCCCTCTAGGTTGTTGGCAATGGCTGGCCAGAAGAGGGCAGAATAAGTAGAGGGAGGGGGAGAAAGGTTTAAAGGAGATCACAGTCCCAAAGGTCTGGATTCTTGGCGGAGCTGGTCAAGCCAGACCCTTCACCCTGAGTTTCATGCAAGCCCCATGGGCTTTTCCGCTCATCCCTTTTATGACTCCTTAACTAAGATTGATCTCCCCAAATTTGGACAGAACTTCTTTACCTCTCAACTTACAAGCCCCTCCTGGAGGAGCCTGAACCTGGCTCTCTTTCTTCAGCCTTGCAGCTGGGACCAGCCCAGCCCTCTTCCTTGGCCACTTCCTCCTTGGCAGCCAACGCTGCTCCACACTTGCAGCACCGAGGCACCTCCAGCCTCCTTCGTCCTAGTCCTTTGCCAGCTCACAGCTTGGTTCCTCCCGGCTTTGGCAAGAGTGCATCTCAGGACACTGGCAGGAGCACTTTGCCAGCTCAGATCCCTGCTCACAGGCTTCCATGACTGGCTGGTGAGGTGTGATAATGTATGTGTTGTCCCTGCATAACCAGACGAGGGTCTTCCTGAGTCTCTTGGTGAAGCCAGAGTTTATAACAGGAACGTGAAGAGCTGCCCTACCTCTCTCTGATGGGTTGTTGGTGGCTGTGGGCCTGGTTTCCTGCAATGCTTACCCTCCACATGGCACTGAGCCTGGGGCCTGGACAGGAGAAGCTGCGTGGCCGCTGTTCCCTGACTCTCAGCACTGGGTTCGCATGGCAGCTCAGTTCCCTGAATTCTGGTTACTCAGTTATTCCACCTATAACTCAGGGATGGCCTGGGTCCCAGGCTTTATAGCCACTGGGAGTATTGTTGTCCTCCAAGGGTAGGGGTGGGAAGGATAGAGACCAGGAATTTTTAGCTGGTCCTGTGTCCCTCGTACAGTGAGCTGGAGAGACCAGGTGGGCAGCTGGAGAGGATGGGACTTCCTGGGCATGGTTCTGCCCGTTCTTCCTGGTACCTTCATTCTGAGTACCTCTCCTACCGTTGGATGGATTGCTGCAGTGAGACAGACTTAACTGTCTCAAGAATAACAAATCTCTGGTCTTGAGACCATGTTCAGAGAAGAGTCCAAACTTGGCCTGGTAAAGACTCACAGGCCCAGCCACAGCTAGACTGTTCCTAAACTCACACCCACAGCAGCCTTAGTTACTGCACTGTGTACAGAAATAGGACCTGGTCATTCTTCCTTTTTTTTTTTTTTTTTTTTTTTGAGACAGATCCTCAAGCTGTCGCCCTGTGTAGAGTACTATGGCATCATAGCTCACAGCAACCTCCAACTCCTGGGCTCAAGCGATTTTCCTGCCTCTGCCTCCGAAGTAGCTGGGACTACAGGTGCCCACCACAATGCCCAGCTGTTTTTTGTTTGCAGCTGTCATTTTTGTTTGGTGGGCCCGGGTGGATTCGAACCTGCCAGCTCAGGTGTATGTGGCTGGTGCCTTAGCTGCTTGAGCCACAGGCGCCGAGCCTCTTTTTTTAATTTGTAGTTTTTGGCCCAGGTTGGGTTTGAACTGACCACCTCCAGTATATGGGGCCAGCGCCCCACTCCTTGAGCCACAGGTGCCACCCCAATCATTTTTCTTTTTAGCTCTAAACTTGCCTCTCAAGAGCACCTTGAAATCAGCTATAATTAAAATCCTCTTATCCAATATCACATTTGTAAACCATTCTTAAGACTATAGCCTAACACACATCTCAGCTTATCCCATAGTAGCCCTCTATGAGTACAGGCTTGTTCATTCATGAGAGCCTGTTATGTGCTAGGAAGGATTTGAGAGAGGAAAAAGACCTGGTCCTTGCCTCTAGGCTTAACCACAGAGAACTGCGCACGGCAGGATGGAACTGGGCACCCTGGCATTGAGCACCCACAGTTCCTCTCTTTGAGAACAATCACAATGGTCCTTAACATAAGGTGGGCCCTAGTGCAAGGCCAGGGCAATAGAGCGTCCACAGCCAAGCCTCAATGACAGTGTGGGTATGAAGAGTGCAGTTGGCATTTTGGGTGGGATAACTCTTATGTCCTGTGCATTGCATTCTTGGCTTTCACCCACAGCATCCCCCAGTCGCTGTGACAACCAGCACTGCTGCACACAGTTCCCTGGGGATGGGAAGGCAGCGCTGCCCAAGTCACCCCTGCCAGGCGCCTGCAGCTCAAGGCAGCTGTGAGTTCTCCCCCTTCCCCACTCCCGTCCATGTGGCATTCATTCCAGAAAGTGGTGTTGGTGAGGGTGAGGAAGGAGAAATAAATCTTACACTTCCTTGTGATCCTGAGAAAGCAGCAGGCAGCTGCAGAAGAACGCTTCCTCCAAAGATAAGAACATACTGAGCTAAAATAACCTTCAACAGCAAAAAAGACTAATTTATAACAACACCCTGGTTTCTAACATCTGTAGCCATACTATGTAGCTGATATTGAACTGAAGAAAAAAAGGTGTAAAAGAGTTTGGAAAGAACTGTTCCCAGGAACTCAGCATTTTACGCCTTGAGGCACCTGAGTTCTGGCTGGCTATTAAAGGTTTCTGTCCTCTATATTTTTGGTGTAAGTGTCTGTCAGTTTTAATCTGCATGTTTTCCTACAATAGGGAGAGGGGAGCAGAGGGTCAGCACAGGGTCCTAGATGCAGCCCATAACCAACTGGACCGGACATGGGCCGTTTTTAGCTGCCTGGCAACAGTTTTCATTTCTTTTGGTGACAAGTTAGCCACATTGCCCTTTGGAAACCATTCCTGTCCCTACTCTCAGCCCTCCATGCTTTCCAAAGTATGAGTTTACCTTCAAGTTCCAAAGGAGGCTGTGCAGCTCTCGCCTGGCCAGTTGGCATATGGTTCCAGGAGGAACATGAGACCAATCAGAGCCATGAACCAGGATACAGGCTGGCTCACCATAGATGTTACAAGGCTGGGAGGCTGCATGCTAGAAGGGAATCTTCTACGGAAGCAGAGAGGAGCAATGGGGTCCTGGGCATGGCCTGTGCCCTAGAGCAAGCCACATCTGAACTGGAACTCTATGGAGACTTGTACAGGTGCCAATACATTCTTGTTTTCTTTAACTTAGCTTGGGTTAGGTTGTTTAACATTTGCAAATAAAGGAGACCTCAATATGCCAGGAAAAGAAGGTAAGTGCCTTCATTCCAGAGAAGCAGCAGCTAGGAGACCCCTGTTCCCTCCTGCCTGATGTCTGCAGGTCCCTTCATCCTGACCTGCAGGACAGGACTGAGACATGGTACCACCCCACCCTGCAGGGCAGCGTTCTTCTTCAGAGAGGGTTCCTGTCAGTTTAGAGGTTCCCTCTCCTAACCCATCAGCATCTGTTTAGGAAAGGAAACCCTGGGATTGGGGGGTGGTGATAGGCAGGCCAGCTCCCTGCTCCTCCCGGGCCCCCAGCTGTCCCCTGAGTCCCAGCCTAACCAGTTCTTAGAGGCACAGCAGGCCACCTGGGCATGGGTCTGGGGACCCCTCACAGATCCCGCCCACACCATATTCCAGAGCTTACTGCTCCCTGGCAGCTGGCTGACTCCCAGCCTCACGTCTACATCTCTTTGGAGGAACTGAGGGAGCTTCCTCTCCAGAGGGGGACAAAAGCCTAGGGAATGAACCATCTCCCTCCCAGCAGCCCTCCTCTAAGGACAGACAGCCTACAAACACCCCAGCATCCTCCCTCCCCAGGATGAGATTACTCATCCATGTGGTGTGGGTCTACCATCTCTCAGGCAGCTCCAGCAGGATCAGGGTTTGGTCACCCTCTGTGGCCACTGAAACAGTACTGACCATCCTCTTTCCCTGGTGAACCCCCTCCTACCCCACTGGTGTTTGCTGGCATCACCCAGAACTAAGACTTCTTACCTGTTGGCTGCACAGAGGTAAAAACATACCAGGCACCAGCCAAATCACTAGGACCAACCAGGAGGCTGTGGGGTAGACTGTTCCCATCCCCAGTGACACTAACAGAAGCCATCTCCTAGAGACATAGTGCTCCTGGGCAAAGGGCCTGTGTCCTCCAAGGTGCAGTCATGGCAGCAAGCCAGAACATTCCTCCTGGTCTGTGCCCACTAATTGGCGTTTTAAATAAAGTATCATAAGAGTGGAAAAGGGAGTATCCAATATATTCAGTATTAGTATGAAACAAGAAGATGAACAACCACAGGGCTGCAAGAGAGAAAAACATTTAAATTCAAGAAGGGGGAGGGAGCAGGAAGAGGGACATCGGTGAGCTCTCACCTATTGGACACAAGATGGGGTATGCGGCACACCTCCTAGGTTAGGGCTCAGCTGCAACTAGGGCTTTACCTAACAAATACAAACAATGTAACCTAAATGTTTGTACCCTTATATTAATGTGAAATTTTAAAAAATTAATAAAATAAAAAAAAAATAAAATCCCTTCCTTTAGAGTGGGGAAATTTAAGGCAAATGCTTTGTTCTGTGGTTGTGTGCACAGAGCGGTATTCCACATTGGGCCTGTGTGTAAGCAGGACGATGGGCTCCCACTCTGTTGACCTGTGGGTCAAAAAGTCACCAAGGCCCCTGCACTTACCTCCCTACCCATTTGCAAAGTCCATCTTTTACGTCTCCGAGTAAAACACAAGAGAGAATTCTTTTTTCTTTTTTTTTTCTTTTTTTATTTTGGTGACAGGTGAGATCCTTTGATGGAAACTGGATCTGTAAGAAAAATCAGGACAGAACCTAATATTAGTATGGCTAACATTCAGTGACCTGGAACTCTGATGGCTTTTCAGTTTCATAACTTCCTGGTGAAGGTTTAGCAGTTAAGATATTCTGGTGGAAAAATAAACTATCTAGGATTCAAATCTCTTCCATTCTTCACACCCACTCTCCCTTTTGGCCAAACACCCTAGGCAATGGTGCCCTTTGCGTGGCGTCTGGCATGTACCTGGCTGTCCTTGGTTCAGCCAGTGCCAGTGCCAGTGCCTTCCCTGTTTCTTTTCCTTCCCCGATGTGCCCCCCACCTACCCTGGAGCCTCCCTCCAAAGCCAGGCTCTGGTGTGTGAGGGGGAGTTTGACCACAATTGGTGGTCAAAAGGGGTGGGAAAGAAGCCCTTTGCTGTTAGTGCCTTCTCATCAGCCAAGGATGATGCTGAGAGAGAGATTCCCAAGCTTTAGGGAAGAAAATTCTGGAAGCATCTTTTCCTTAAGAGGAAGTAGCTTTGTCACTGTCATCAAACGCTTCTTTACTCTCCAGACAGAAAGTGACATCAGACTGCTGCTTTGACTAAGAGCTGAGCCTACAGAGCCCAGGAGGGTACGGTGTACCCCAGCAATGCATTCCATGCCACCCGCACATTGACTCTCACACGTTCAGGGAGGCTTTCCCTGGCTTCCAAGCCAGCAAGCCATGCTGATTTGAGTTCTTCCTGCAAATGGCCACCATATCACCTTTAAAGCCACTCTTCCCTGTCATAGCTGTTGCCCGCTCCCAGCATCCACCCATCTCACTTCCTCCTTGCTGGCAGAAGCCCTGCTGGTGTTTTGGATGGCCACCTCCTTTTGCCCAGCTGGAGGGAAATGACGCCCAGCCCCAGTCCTGGAGGTAGATCTAGAGGTTCTAACTTAGTCGTGATTATGCACCCGCCTTGTCCCTAATAACTATTAAAACTTTAGGGCTTTAATCAGACCCTCAGACCTGTAGTATCAGTTATATGATATGGGGAGACGACAACACAGCCTGGTCTCTGGCAGAGGCAAGTCTGGAAGAAGCCAGGGCCTGCTGACACCTCAAGCTGCGGATGCCAATTAGCATTGATCCCTACACTGGTGTCCAAGTGGTCACTGCAGTGATAATTCCACAGACATAGCAGGGTATATGGGGACACCTCATCAGAACCACCAGGCCTGGACTCTGTCTGCAAGAGCCATCCCAGCCAACCCTGAGGCTAGGAACGAGTCACTTAGCTCTCAAGCCCACCTGTAAAGACCACCTCTATTCAGAGACAGGACAGGGGTCCACGCACCTGCCAGACCGTGGGGCTGGGGGATTGCTCACAGGGATTCAGTGATGTAGTAGGCAGCTCCCAGGGCCCCCAGAGCCACAGCAACAGTCCCAAGGGCTTGGAAGACATGGGATACGCTGAGTGGAAAGTTTTCTTGTAGGTCTTCTGTAGAGCAAAGCAGAAAATGGAAGTCACGGGAAGCTGGGCCTTAGTGCCTGACTACAGGCAGGAGACAGCGGCAATTGTGGTCCCCTCAGCATTGCAGGAATTACCCATCTCCCCACTAGCCAGCTTTTTCTCAGGAGAACACTTAATTCCCCCCACCCTTCCAACAAGGCCCCTCAGAATCTGAGGATGAACTGGTCTGGGGTGCCAGGAGCTCTGACACTGAGAGGGGGAGCAGGGTAAGAAGGTGATCCAGGCAGCCGTGCCAGCCCTTACGTGAAACACCTCACACCCAGTGTCTTCCTCAAGCTCCACAACAACCCTGTGAGGTGGGTTCTCTCATTTCACTCCATTTCGGAGATGAGGAACTTCAGGAAATAATATATTACACCCACTACAAGGGCCAGGAAAATAGATGATGATGCTAATGATTGAGAGGAAGGCATTCAAACAATCCAATATCCATTTTGATTAAAAAAAAAAAAACCTGCAAAAGTAGAAATTTGTATTTAACGTGAATGTGCATTTAAAGGCAGGAGCCAATATTATACTCCTTTGAGAAATGCAAAGATTGTGGGTGCTAAACTTCGGACAGAATTAAAAGCACATATCCTGCCCTGGCCAGATTGGGTCTTGCCTCTGCCCCTTTGCTCCCCTAAGAGTCTTGCTTCTGCCTTTTCCTCGACCTAGAATGCTTCCCCCTTTACATTTTAAGCCACAGAGGATCTCAAGATCCTTCTGGACTCAGTTCACATGCTGCTGTCACTCCACCATCCACCTATAGGACACAGAGCGCTTTCTATCTTGCATCTTGGTTTTTTTCTTTTCTTTCTTTCTTTTTTTTTGAGACAGAGCCTCAAGCTGTCACCCTGGGTAGGGTGCCATGGCATCACAGCTCACAGCAACCTCCAACTCTTGGGCTCAAGCGAGTCTCCTGTCTCTGCCTCCCAAGTAGCTGGGACCACAGATGCCCACCACAACGCCCAGATTTTTTTTGTTTTGGTTGCAGCCGTCATTGTTTGGCAGCCTGGGCTGGATTCGAACCCGCTAGCTCAGGTGTATGTGGCTGCCGCCTTAGCCGTTTGAGCCACAGGCGCCGAGCCTTGCACCTTGGTTTCTTAAGGCATGTAGCTTAGTTTACTGTGCAGACTGTACAAGTTTAAGGGCAAGGTTCCCTGTTCTGGTTTCCCTCCTAGCACCTAGTACCCCCTACCAGAGCAGGTTTCCTCAATAACACTTGTTGGTTTTCAACCAATATGAACCCCAGGCACAATTTGGCCGCAGATAGATGGAAGTACCAAGCATGTTGGGGCAAAGTCCCGAATGGTGGCAGGCAGGCCTTCCTTGAGGGGACTTGACTAGCTTGATTGAGTATATTTTGGCTCCAGGTATGCTCTTCCCACATACTCCACACATGCTGGCTTCTTTCCAGGTGTAGAAGAGATGACTTTTTTTTTCAACTACAGATAGGAGTGGGGACTGGGAGGAGGAAGGGCCAGGAAAAGGAACAGGATGAGGGTGGGGAAAGGGGAAGCTCTGCTCCTGGGCTAGGGACACATTGCCAAGGGGAAGGGCTTCTTCCTGGAGATCTATCAGCCCCCTCCTAGCCCATGCTCTGAAGAACAGGTATCATTTTTAGTCTGTTCCCCTGTTATGGACCAGGGTCTTCTCTGAGGGACAGTAGCAGCCATAACATTTCTGCAGGCTTTGTGGCAGTAGAAAGGATGGCAGATACTATGGGTGATGCTTTGGGGGCTGCCACTGACACAGCAGCCTGGGGGCACAGGTCCCTGTGGGGACTCCCAGAAAGAACATGACCATACTCTGAAGGGGGCTGAGGTCTTTTGATTATGTGGACAGGAGCTATAATCAGTTGCTATCACTGAATTTGGCGGCGGGGGGCGGGGGGGGAGTCATTTGTAGGTTAAGAACCTAGAGTCCATCTGTGGTATAGGCCACAGAGGCAGCCATGGAAGTGCATGGCCAAGCAGTGTTTAATCCAAAGCTTCTGAATGACACGAAATTTAGGAAGGGCTGTGGGGATGTGCTCTGGGAAAGGAGACCACCTCTGGAGAAAAGAAAAATGAGATCTTGAAAGAAGCAATTTCCAGTATGGGAGAAAACTGCCACCTCTCCATGAAGGTGGGCAGCCTAGAAGGTGTGTCTGGTTAGAGAGGGCCCCACCTGCCAAACCCCAGGAGGGGATAACTCAGAGGGAAGGCTTTCCTATTGGCCTCTGATTCTCAAGAGGAAGGAAGTTACCCACAACTGCTAAGATCTGGGGACAGAGCCTGGCCCTGGGAGCTTGTGCCCTGAGGCTTCAGCCCCTACAATTGGAACCTGTAGAAGGTGAGGAGGTTTGGGAATCCTCTCCCTGGCACGATCTGCCAGTCCCGAGGCAGAAGGATACCGAAGATGCGGCTATGGCATAGCCCCAGACGACACCAGCAAGTGGAGCTGCCAGGGCACAGGGCACAGGAGCAGGTATGCAGGGCCAGATGCAGCTGAGGCCCTGGGGACACAGAAAGAGAGAGATGAGGATGCACCCGCTCCAGGAGACTGAGGACTGGCTGGAACACAGTCCCAGAAGGCTCCACCGACAGTCACACTGCTCACGCAGCAGCTGTAGGATTACCAGGGGAAACACTAGACTTTCAAAAGGCATCATTAAGGATCTGGGACAGAACTACCCAAGGAAAGAAGTTCTTCCACAAAATGTTCTTTTACCAAATGGAAGACTAACCATGGGCAAATGGCTATTTATAGACTGGTGCTGCCTAGGGCTGATAATAATAGTACTCGTAACAACAATGCAATAGCTTACACCTTGTTGGTTCTCCCTACTTCACATCATTACCCATCTCAGTTAACTATCACAACAATCCTGTGAAGTGGAATATTGTTAGTCTCACTTTACAAATAAGGAAACTGAGGCTCAAAGGATTATAGTAGATTGCAAAAATGGACCTCAACCCAGAATTTTTAACTTTTAATAATTTAACCGAATTTGTAGAAAGTCATGCAAGCTGCTGACTGCTCACCCTGTGAGAGGCTGCACTGAGATTCCTGGAACCAGAGCTGCCATGTTCCATGTATCTAGGGCAGTGGTTCTCAACCTTCCTAATGTCGTGACCCTTTAATACAGTTCCTCATGTTGTGGTGACCCCCAATCATAAAATTATTTTCGTTGCTACTTCATAACTGTAATTTTGCTACTGTTATGAATCATAATGTAAATATCTGATATTAGGCAACCCCTGTGAAAGAGTCATTTGACCCCCTAAGGGGTCACTACCCACAGGTTGAGAACCGCTGATCTAGGGTATTTTGATCCAGCCAGAAAAAGACACCACTGCTCTAGTTTATAGACCTGAAAATACATTCCCAAATATATCTTCCGTTTCCGTCTTCCTCTGGTATGGATCGCAGCAGAACTCAGAGAAGACACTTTGTGTTGGCAAGGGAATTTCTGGCTGGGTAATTCCCTCCTATTTCCTACTCAACTTCTTGACAGAGCTACAGATTCTTCCAGCCGTAAGCTCATGAAGCTAATGGTCAATTCCACCTGCCCATCCTGGAATGGAGAAAGGGCGATTCTAAAGGCAAGACTTATCTTTGTTCTTTCTTTAGTTTAAAGAACATTTTAAAATCAGGATATAATTCCCAGGCCATAACCTTCACCCTCTTCGAGTATTTTGTGGTTTTAGTGTATTTACAAAGGTGTGTGACTATCACCACTGTGTAATTTAACATTTTCATCTCCCCACAAAGAAGCTCCATCCCCATTAGTAGTCACTCTCCATTCCTCTCTCCCCTCAGTCCCTGGCAATACATTTGCCTATTCTGAATATTTAATATAAATGGAATCATACAACATGTGGGTTTGGGGGGAGTACTGGCTTCTTTTACTTAGTCCTATGTTTTCAAGGTTCATTGATGTTGTAGCTTGCATCAGTACTCCACCTCTTTTCATTGCCAAATGGTATTTTATTGTATTCATTATATTGTGGCATTTCATAGCACAGTTGTTTTGATTATCCATTCATCAGTTGATGGAAATTCGGGTTGTTTCTCCTTTTTGGTTATTATGAATGCTGCTATGAACATTCATGTATAAATTTTAGTGTGACTATACATTCTTTATTCCCTTGGGTGTACCCCAGGAGTGGAATTGTTCAGTCATAGGGTAACTTCATGGTTCTCTAAGGAACTACCAGACTGTCCTCACGGCAGCTGGATTATTTTCCATTCCTACCAGCAATACGTGAGCCTTACTCTCTCTACATCTTCATTCACACTTATTCTCACTCATCTTTTGATTACTGCAGTGGAAAATTTGTGTTTTCTTGAGCTATAACATTTTCTGCACATAAAAAGTCTGAATTGTAGAAAATACAGGCCCTCATCCTATATCTCCAACATTCCTCCTCATTCTGGTTCAAAGGGGAAACCTTCTTTGGAAGGAGAGTAGGGTGTTCATTGTAACCAAAAGATTTGGGAATGAAGATACTAGTTCTGAAAAACGTAATCCAGAAATGTGTATCTCAGAGGCTCATGATCACAATATATGCGACCTATAACAATCCCGATCATGACCATATATTAAGAAGTAATCAATTTTGGGCCACAGAAAGATAGTTCCATGGTGACACCTTGGATTCAGCATTCTTCCTCAAAAATCTCATTTATTTTACACCCAGCCATCTCAGAGGGATAAACTATAGCCCAGGGAATATGGCCTGTTCAGGGCCACAGAGCCATGGGCACTGGCTTATGGCAGATCCAGGAGACATTCAAAGAGAAATGTTCTTCCTCTTGGGGAGATCACCAAACCTCTTGGAATTGAAAGGTCAGTGCTGTGGTTAAGAGTGAGGATTCTGGAGTCAGAACAGAATGAGGTTCCTCTTTCAGCACCACCAGTGCCTACTAAAGAATGAGTTGTTTGTCCCCTATGAACCTCAGTTTTCCCATCTATAAAATGGAGATGGTAACTGAACCTGTACACAGTAAATGCTCAGTGATAAAAAGTAGCTATTACCATTATTGTTAGTATAAACCAGCCTACTTCCTAAACTTTGCTTGAATTTCCTCTACACAATTTAATGCTTATCCATATTCTGTTCAGCTCCCAAGAAGATGGGGAACCACTTTTCTCAACGGCCATTCTATTTTCAGACAGAGCTAATTGTTGGAAATTTTTTAAGATTGAGCAGAAATCTGTCTGTGTCTAGTATCTTCCATGGGTAAGGTTGACAATTTAGCAAATGAAAATGCAGGGTGCCCATGCAACATTTGGGATACATATACTAGAAAATTATTTCTTATTTAAAATTAAAATTTAACTGGGAATCCTGTATTTTATTTGGTTTACCCTACCCATGAGTTCTTAGTCAGACCTCTGGGGACAAAATAGAGTAAGTCTACTCATACCCTCTACCTAGCAGACAGACATCTTCCAATTCCCTCAACCAATTGTCATACACCAAATAGTTCTTGTCTCCCTGGACCTGGTAATCTGGACTATCTTCTTTTTAAAGCACCTTTTACAGCCTACAAGGAGAGCCTGATGAGGACACAGGAAAGCAGTATGACCATTTCCCTCATTCTAAACCATATTCTGCTATTAGTGCATTCTTGGTTTTTATTTTTTAACAGTCATCTAATGAACTAGTACTGCTATAATATGTATGCATAGCTGCCTTCAATGAGCCTCAGGATGTAAGGAATGACAAAAGCCAGGAATCCTGGTCTCTTGGGTAGAAACAAAAACAAAACCTTTCACACTTCACAAGCACCAGTCTAGAATACATGTTAACTATACACCACTGTCCTATCAGAACCAGCCTCTGGGGTTCCCCAGGACTTCATCAGCAGGAAAGATAGAATTGCTGAAGCTAGAAGACTGCCCACCTGTTTTTCTGGATTGAGAGGCTGCTTTTTTGTCAGCTTTTGAAGGTACCAGGCGCCCAGAGGAGCGGAGTCTTTCAGAAGATGGAAGGGTTTGGGCGGCAGGCTGCTGGGGGGTGGTTTCAAGGCTAGGACGCTGTGGAGAGGAGTCAGAGCTATGCTGTGGTGAGCTGGATTCGATACTAGCCTGGGGTGAGCTGGATTCAGGGCTAGGCTGCTGTGAGAGGGAGTCAGTGGTAGCAGGCGGGGTGGTGAAATCTCGGCTGCGCTTGGCCTCTGTCCTTTTCTTTTTGACCTTCTTCATGGTGGGGTCTCCCAACCTAAATGTGGACCTACATGGAGCTGCCTGATCTCCCGGCTCCTTGGGAGCCGTTTATCTTCTGCCCTAGGGGTCTGGCTCTGGCCTCTGACTGCACCTGCCCCACAGAGGACAGTCACTCATGCCTCCTGTGAGGTCATAGAAGCCAGGCTGGCTCCTATGGCGGGGCTCCAGGGACAGTCTTCTCCTCGGACACCACCCTGGTGTCCTCCCTGCTCCCACCCTGCCAGGACAGGGTGAGGGCAGCAGCTGCCCTGCCCCTCACAGGCCTGGTTGTGCCTGGCTGCAGAGCTTGTGACAACTACACTCCATGATTCTGCAACTGAAGCGCCACCTTCAGGCACCTGTCCGCTGGTGTGTTCCTGGGTTCAAGTGAGCTATGTGTTTTGCTCTAAGACATTTGGGATGTGACTCTCAGCTCTGTCACTGGTTTCCACATACCAAAAAAAAAAAAAAAAGAGAGAAAAAGAAAAAGAAAAAAATATCCTATGCTCACCATGCATCTAGTGACTTTTAGGTAACTTTCCTGAAGATTTGGAGCTTCTTTGAAGGCTTCACCTTTCATGCCCAGAGCCTTGTACCATCTCAGAGTAACCCTCTCCTCCTCTCAAATCCTTCCCTCCTCCACTGTGGGACACCCCCCCTTCCAGGGGACATTTGGGAATGGAGCTTGGCAGGGGTATCTTTAGTTTTATAAGAACCCTTACATTTGGTGGAGAATTATTCTAGAAAATGTGACAGCTGTTCAGAAAACTAAAATTTTCTCAAACTAATTACATTGGCAACCACACACTGACCATCTCTTAAACCCCCAAACTTGTAGTAGTGCCGCACAGGGAACCATGAATCTTTCTCTAAATTAACAATGTGATTTTCATTTTAGGATGAAAGAGGGAAAAGTGTTTTCAAAAGATGATCTAAACCTTACACTTCGCAACATAAAAAGCATTCAGATTAGAAGACTACTTCCACCAAGTTAAATAGGTGAGTATGTGACTGCTAAACCTATGAACTCGCCCAGCATAAGGTTTAAGGGCAGGGCTAGATAAAAAAGGCTCACAGGAGTTTCCAAGCTAGGCCAATCATGAAACAACAGGACCTATTTTAGGGCTTCTGGAGCCTGAAAAGACCTTATCGATTATCTTTTTTGCAGTAACAGCAAGGGTAAAGAAGTTGAGTAACTTTTCCAAAGACACAGCTGGTTTCAGCAGGGGTAAATTTCAGTTCAGGATTATTTCTTTTCATGACTCCAGAAGGCGATAGGGAGTTCAATGGTTATATATGCTTTAAAATTAAAGAATTAAAAAATTCCTGAAAAGATTGAAGAAAAACAAACAAGCAAAGGAATGAAGAGTTAGAACTAAGGGGAAGCTCAGATCAAGAGTGTTACATTTTACTTGGCTGACTTTGGCAAATGAGGCAGTTCTGGGAAAGATGATTCTACAAGAAGGTGGTAATTTTCTGAAGTTGAGAGAATGGATCCCTCGAGGGGATCCCAGTTAGAATCAGAGAAACTGGAAACCCAGGCCAGAAACCCTTTTGGGATTTAGCAGACAGGTCTGGGACTCCTAATTGGATTTCAGATACTAATGGGATTTGACTGAGGGCCTCAATCTGATTTAAATTAGGCTCTTTCACCCTCAACCCTATTGACATTTGAGGCTAGGTGATTCTTTTCTGTGGGAGGGTGTCCTGTGTATTGTAGGGATTTTACCAGCAACCCTGGTCTCTACCCACTACCACTCTCCACTACCCATGATAACCTAAAATGTCTTTACACATTCCCAAATGTCCCCTTGGGTGGGGTGTCAAATTGCTCCCTGGTTGAGAACACTGGTTTACATGAATCAGATAGGGGCAGACATATATAGGTAGAATTTCCTTCAGCAATGAAAGAAACATTCCATTTCACCCAAAGGAGTCAAATAGAAGAGAGAACAGATTTCTGTTCCCCAGAATTGAGATGGAGGAAATAGAGGACAGAATTAGGGAGGGGGGTAGCAGCAAAAATGTCTGTGGGTCCTTTAGTAAGGGTGGTCCCAAGAAGCAGAGAGGGGGCACTCTTGGATGAGAGGTTGTCCCAGAAGAATGAGAAAGAATGGGACTGCAATAGATCTTTGCTAGAATGTCTTCCTTTGGAGAATGGCCTTTGTGCCTTCTGCTTGAGTACAAGCTCCTAGCCTGGAAGCATGACTCTTCCGTAATATGGTCACAGTCCTCTGCCCCAGGCTTAATTGCCACCATGCTGCTACCTATGTTCAGCTCTAGCTAACAGTGAGCACCAGAGGTCCTAGTTTTCCCGCATTTTTGGAACTCCTTTGCCTCTATTACTGCCCCCCCATCTCTATCAAAGAATTTCCCATGGTCAAGTATATCTATTTCCTTGTAAAGCCTTTCTTGAGATCCCCAACTAGAAGCCATCTTTCCCTCTCTAGCCCCAAAGCATCTGTTTGTATGGCACTGATCACATTCTGCACAACTCCAAGACCGTGGAGACCACAGAGGACCACTCTCCAGAGTAGGGGCTCAACGCAAGCTGCTTGAATAGAATGAATGTGAACGCAGGAGGACAGAGTGAGCAGGAAGCTGTGAAAGCAGGCAGGTGCATATATATGGGTGATGGGGACAAGGCACTTATAGGCTTTCTCACTACTATAGAGCTTGTTTCTGGCCTCAGCTGAAGATCGTGGTTAGAGTAATCCATAGGCAAGGGGCTTTCCTAACCAGGCACGCAAGCCATGTGAAAATACTGCAGACTATTTAGGAGAGTGAGAAGAATGAGTCTAAGGAGATTTGAAGTTTGATTGGCAGGATAAGATCCTGAGGGGGTTAATAAACCCCTCCCTGAAGGCCTCTGATGGTGCTTGCCCCCTGGATGTGTCCTGGGCACCCAGAACAATCATGTCACCGTTTGTCCTGAAACTAGCTGGACAGTGCCTCAGACATTAACTGGCTTTTCACTGTGACATCATCGCATGGGAGGGAAACTGGTCCATAGAAAGGACGGCTTGCTCTGGTCCCCATGTAGAGGGTGGCAGAGGCTTGAATACCCCAGGCTTGGGACTCCTTTGCCCAGAGCACATCCTTAGTCCCTACTGCTGCCCCTGGAAGGGTGAAGCTGTGAGGGGTCTCTAGGGGCAGAAGGTACAATAGTTGGTGCTCACTTAAAAAAAACCCACTGCTGAGGGTCCTGAGACCCACAAATTAATCCCCCGGAGCCACAGGCCTGGATTCCCTGATGGGAACTGAAGTCAAGGCTGTGATTGAGAATTCTGCAGTAGGCCAGTGACTCTGATAAGTAAGATCCTTAGAGGCTTGTTGTGAGGATTAGATGAGAACAGCCTTTAGAGCAGAGCCTGGCTGGCCATGGACATGTTTTTATTGTAACTGTTATTCCCTGAAGAAGACTAAAGGACCAAGCAAGGAATAAGCAGATGTGGAGAGAAGGATTTGGGGCCCCTGGTCCCACAAAAATCCCAAATCAATATCTTACAAAAGCGTGATTCCAAGTAGAGGGAAACGATGCCCTGAGTTGTGGGTAGGGTGATAGGTGGCTCGTGTAGCCCTCCGAATTAAATTAATTGGAAGACTTTTGACGCTGAGATTGCCCCCAGAGAGCACATCTAGTTCACCTCCACTAAAACCGTACTCCAAACTCCTGGAGGCACCAGGTGAGGGGTTGTGGTGTCGGAGTTTGTCGGCTACTCTGGGAGCAGTAAGGTCAAGGGACAGGACTCCGTATTTGAGCGTCCCCCCTCCCTGGGGCGCCCGCGGCGGCCAGGGGTTCCCAGTCCCCTGTCCTCAGGCCCCTCACCATCGGTCTGGGTCTCCTCATCCACTAGGGGGACCCTGGGCGCGTGGCCCGGGGCGCGCTGGACGTCCAGGGTGCCTTCGCGGCGGCCGGGGCGGAACACCGCCGTGTGCACCTCCACGGCGGGGCTGTGCGGCACGAAGACGCTGCACAGCAGGGCCTCCATGCGGCGGCGGGCCTCGGCCTCTTCGCCGGCCTGCGGCTGCACGATGATCCCGAGGAGCGCGGCGGGCTGGCGGCGGTTGCGGGCGCGCACCTGCTGCAGGAGCAGCTGCAGCCGCGGCAGCTGCGAGTTCAGCGCCGACGCCCGGCACAGCACCAGAAGCAGCTGCGAGCCCCGTTCCGGCGGCGCCCTACATCTCGTCGCCGCCTCGTGTTCCGCCTCCCAGGGCATGGAGGTCCCAGGCAGCGCCCCGGGCTCCTCGCGCACTTCCTCGGCCTCCCGCCTGCAGTGCTGCGGCTGATCCATGAAGCGCTGGAACTTCGCTGCCGGGCAGTCGTCGCCGTTCGCGGAGCTGCTGCCCGAGCGTTTGGGCCGGCGCGTGGCGCAGCTGCTGGAACTGCTCTGGACGCTCACGACACCGCTGGGAGAGGGTCCGGAGAGCTGATCGGTCGCAGCGTCCCCCAGACAGTTGTGCAGGGTCATGTTGCACTCATCCTGCTTCCAGAACTCGCTTATCAGCAGCACCTGGCCACTGTCCTCGATAGACTGGACGGGAGCCTGTTGCTGCGCCTCAGCCTTCCGCTCCTGGGGACTTTTGGGATACCAGGCCCCCTGCCACTGCTCCATGTCCGGTCTGGCTTCACTTGCCCCTCTGGGCCGGGTCCTCCGTGGGCCAAAGCAAAAGCCACGCTTTCCCAAAGCATGTCACAATACCCTCTGCGCCCGGCCTCTTTCTGTCGTGGCCAAGGGCCTCCGCCCTGCTATTCCTTGGAAATCTAACTTGGGGAAGTTGCTGTTGGACGCTGGTTGAAATGCGGTCTGTGATTAGCGTCTCCACCGGTTTGTATGACTGTAGTGTCAAAAAATGCATCCTTTTGTCCTATGAAGCCTCCAGGTAAAACTTGGGGCATCTGAAAAGCAGTGGATTGGATGCTCACTGTATCTGGAACTTTCACAAAGCCCTGAGGAGCAGAGTGGTGGCTCTGGGTGGCTGTGGCCTGGGAGATAGGACTTGCCTGGGCATCTGCTGGCTGAGTAATCTGGGGGCCAGAGTCTTGAACTGGTGAAGCTGCAGGAGATAGTTTTGGGTCTCCTCAGTTCCAGGCTTCTGTGGGTACCAGAGGCCTGTCAAAATGTTAGGTAGGGTCTTCTGGAAAAGAAAACAAAACAAAGCAAAAAGCATAAAACTCCTTAGCTGGCCGGCACCTGGGGCAAGCAAATAGTGTCCTGGGGAGGTGGGACAGGGACCCAGGACAGCCACACAGACTGGGAACCCAATGGTGGGGAAAATGGTTCCCATTGTTAATTGTTTTAAAAATAAGCTTTGCCAAGTTATTCTGAAAATTTTAAAATTTTAAAGGATTCTGGAAAGCAAGCTGTTGACTAGAAAACCCTGAGCTGGAATCCTGTTAAAATCTCCAAGAGCTCCAGGCTACGGGTGGTTCCCAAAGACCAGGTAAGGGAGAATGCCCAGAATGTGCGGCGTTGGGGATGCTTTCTTCTTCTGTTCTGATTTTTCAGCCTCAGCCCAATGAGACTCAACTCACCCTCCATCTGGAAGTGTGGGGAGAATGCTGCAAAGCCCAATCCCCTTTACTTGGCAAATCTTCATGGTCACAGGAATTTACTGGTCGCTTTTCT
Organism: Loris lydekkerianus; assembly: GCA_963574355.1. Classification (NCBI taxonomy): domain Eukaryota; kingdom Metazoa; phylum Chordata; class Mammalia; order Primates; family Lorisidae; genus Loris; species Loris lydekkerianus. The sequence goes on from CAUYPK010033631.1 coordinate 29,529, forward strand.
CTAGGTGCCTGGGTCACTGTATTGAAAAATGATGCTGGAGGTTCAACTAGGATGAATTAGACCTGCCAACCCACCATGCAGGCATTGGCCCTTCCATTGGTAGACCTAGGTAGGGAGGCAAGATTTAGATAACTGTGGGAGGTAGGAGGACTTGCCTGGGCCAGAGGCTTGACCTTTTCTTTCTAAACCAGCTTTTATCAAACAGTCCTTTATTGGGGAGTGCCATTCCATAGGAAGCCCGAACCTCTATGTGCTGAGTGTTTTACATGTTACCCTTATATAAGCCAGCAGTGGAGAGGGCACCATTTGTTGGTTACAGATGCAGACACTGAGGCTCAGAGAGGTTAGGTAACTTGTCCAAATTCAGTCAGCAGTGAATGGTTGTTTTGAGATTTAGACTGGCTGTAAGTCATAGGTGCCTGCTGGAACACAGGATCATGGCTCCCTGTGTCAGGGAGGTTGCAGGAAGCTAATCCTGGACTAGGATTAGGGAGAGGGGCTGAAGGAGGGAAGACAGAGGTGAGCCAGGAGATATGGGGAGAGAGGAACCTCCTGCTTGTTTTAAGTCTTCAGGTTGCAAAGCCTTCTGGGTATACAGTTTTCAGGGCACAGTGAGACTAGGTTGGTAACTTCTGTTCTGACAAAATGATTAATCCTTCTTTCCTTTGAAAGTTTGTAACTTTGATTAAAAAATTTTTAATGAAGTATTTTCATAATAAGGAACATCCAGAAAAAAAGACTCCAGGAGGAGGGAAGAATAGTGTTTTTATCATTTTAAATCTCATTAAAGCAATTACTTCCAGCTTTGGAAAGTCAGAAAGCTCTTCTCAGATAAAAGGTTGAATCCAGACATTTGTAAGCTGAGCGTGAAAGACACTTAAATGGTCCCTAGGACTCATTCCCATTTGAGCCACCTGCTCTCTGATCTGGTTGCCATATTGGGCTTTCTTGTGAAATTTCTCAGATGAAAGGATTCTGTTGCTGATGCTTAGAAACTTCTGAACTAGACTACATAGTAATGGTCTAAGTATTTTAATTGTTTTGAAAAATTATTTAGTTATTTTTAAATAGGTAATTTACACGCCTGACTAGGAAAAAAAATTTAAGAGAGATTGTGGCTTCTGTTCTGCTGTCTTGGATAACTCTCTGGGGAAAGTCAGGTGCCATGCAATGAAGACACTTAAGCAGTCCTGTGAAGGAGTCCCTGTGGCAAGCATGTGAAGCCTCCAGCCAACAACCAAGGAGGGAGCTATGTTGGAAGCTTTCAGCCCTAGTTAATCTTACACCACTGGAGACTTAGTGGGTATCTTTTTTTTAAATTTTTTTAATTTTTATTATAGATAAAAATATGCACCGTAGATGTGGCCCGACCCATTACCCTCCCTCCACCCAAACCTCCCCTCTCCCTTCCCCTTCCTTGGCCCTTTCCCCAAAGTCTTGTGGTATAGTTGGGTTATAGCCTTCATGTGAAAGCTATAGTTTAGCTTCATAGTAGGGCTGAGTACATTGGATACTTTTTCTTCCATTCCTGGGATACTTTGCTAAGGAGAATATGTTCCAGCT
>CAUYPK010033632.1:0-29196 GCA_963574355.1 Loris lydekkerianus
AGCTTTCACATGAAGGCTATAACCCAACTATACCACAAGACTATGAGGAAAGGACCAAGGAAGGGGAAGGGAGGAGGGAGGTTTGGGTGGAGGGAGGGTGATGGGTTGGGCCACATCTATGGTGCATATTTTTATCTATAATAAAATAAATAAATAAATAAATAAATAAAAATAAATAAAAATAAATAATAAAAAAAAAACAATAAAACAGATCCCAGTGAAAAGGAAATTAACTTTTAATTTCTTTCCTATGTTCATTGTTTTCAAGGAGAGGAAGGATAGGGAAATGGCCATAGTGAGGTTTTTTTTTATTCTGATTTTCTAATCTAAGTATTTTTAAAATAAATTTTAATTGACACATAATTGTGTATAGTTAGAGAACATAGTGTGATGTTTTGATCTATGTATATACTATAGAAAAAACTAAACTAAAACAAGCAATTAATGTATCTATCACTTCATCAACTTAGCAAAATTCTGGCTCTGGCTGGTCTTGAACCTGTGAGGCAGACAATCCACCCACCTCAGCCTCCCAAGTGCTGGGATTACAGGCGTGAGCCACTGCGCACAGCCTTAGAGCAACTTTTTTAGATTCCACATATAAGTCAGATCATGCGGTATTTGTCTTTCTGTGCCTGACTTAGCATAATGACCTCCAGGTTCATCAATATTGTTGCAATGACAGAATCTCTGTCTTTTAAGGCTACATAATATTCCACCGTGTTTATGTACCACATTTTCTTTCTTTATTAATTTGATAATGGACACTGGAGTTGCTTCTGTTCTTAGCTATTGTGAATAATGCTGAAATGAACATAAGAATGCAGACATACTGATTTCAAGAGTTGTAAGGGGGAGGGAAAAAAGGAATAAAAGTACTTCAAAGCAGAACTCTGTTTTCTTCTTATTCCCTTTGGTATATTGCATTTCATGTACACCCGATCCACGGAATATGTTTTTGCCTTGTTGTTATTTGCTTAGCTGTATTAAAATTTGGATTTATTTGTCGTCTCTTATCTTGCCTTGCTTAATTACATGCATGATGTGTGTGTGCTTGCTTAGCTATTCATTTCTGCTACTTTTGATTGACTTACATGGTAGTACCAAAATTTTGTACACACAATTCCCTGGTCTCTGCTCTTTGACTATAATGATGAGAAAAGTGATGTATGACTGATTGTACTTAGAGAATTATCAATCCCCTTTTTAACTTCTACAGTGTGAATAGGACAATGGGGAAAATAGAATTAATTATAGAAAAGTGATGTCAATGGTGCTCATTCTGATGCACTTAACCGTTCAAATGCATGACAATTACCTATGAACCTGCTTATTCTTCTGCTTATCTTTAATGCCAATAAATCAAGTCATATCCTCATTATCCTTGGCTCACTAGCTGCTAAAGTTAAAAATTCTAATTTTTGAGGAGGAGGGATTTTCTACTGTTCTATAGTATATCTAATATGCTATTTCCTTTTGAAACATTAATTTTTTTCTCAATAGACATACCCATTAATAAATGGATCCAAAATAGTCTTGCTTCGTTACATTCCATTCTGGATGTTGATCCTGCTTGTGGAGTAGGGATAAGAATCCCATCTCTGGAATTGCTAGTATAAGTCATAAAATAATAATTTTATACTTAATATGGACTTTAGAACAATTGCAGATTTTTTTCTGATGAAGCCATATAAGCAGTTTCTTATTTTATAAATTTGTGTGTATACTTGTATATATAGACACTTAGATATTTATTATTTAAAGTTTAACAATTTGAAAAATCCAAGTAACAATCTTAAGAGCTGTAGTTTGTGGAGTAATTGCTGCATGTCAGCAACTGTGCTAACATTTTACATACACAATCTCTAATCTGCCTAACAGCATGAGAAAGGTTTTATCCCACATTCTAAAGATAGGCCAGTTCAAATTCAGGGTCATTTGATTTCTGTGTAGGTAACGAAGTATATACAGGAATTGTTTGGCAGTAATAAACTATCATTTTTGTTTTTGAGGATTTCATATTCTACCAGGGAAAGGGTGGAGGTGAGAGAGACTCCTAAAATTATGCCATGAGTACACTGTGGAGGTGTGGGGGACACAGAAGAGGGAGATGAGAATGGTCGCATCTGTGTGAGGGGTCTTTTCCCAGTAGAATGGAGTGGGATGGACATTCTAGCTGGAGAGATTTGTGCTTACTAAATGAAGAAAAGACTACCACCAATTGGAACTTTTATGTACCTTCATTTTTGTTTACTAAATGATACCTGCATATCCAAAGAGGCTGGATATACCTAACCCATTGAAGGATGATATGATGCTATTAATATTTATTAGATGTATTTGTGAGCCTAGTTATAAAGCAACTATAAGAAGGATTTTGCTAAGCCTTTTGGGATGTATTAGTCTAGTGACTGGTCTACCTAACTTTGTACCTTCTTGAGCAGTCTTGAAGATGCTTCTTGTTACCATTGACTTAGTACATTGTCTTAAGAGGAACATTTGGTCTATGATTCTATAGAGATCTTTTTTAAAGGACAGTTGTGGAATTGGAAAGAATATAATAAGAAATGGAAAGTTATACTTTTATTCATGGTCCATGGGTTGGTTTAAATAAGTTTGTTAAAAAATTCAGGCTATTTGAAACAGAAGTAACTTTATAGATAATTGTGTAGCCTTATATTCGTGAAAGGTGCATAAGTGGAGATGTTCATTCACAGGAAGCAGAGGCCACATACTAATAGTCTGACCACAGACCCAGGAAAAATGCAGGTTCTAGAACTTGGGGATTTAACTTCCTGTCCAGTGCCTTTTCCTCTATAACATTCTGTCTGTACTTTGAGAAAATAAACATTTAACAGAATTATTTTACCTGTCATTATAGACTGAATTATGCCCTCCAGTATGGCTTTATATTTTTAAGCCATAACCCCCAGTGCCTTAAAATGTGTTTCTATTTGGAGACAGAGCCTTTGACATGGAAAGTTAAATGAGATCATAACGGTGGGACCCTAATCTAATATGATCAGTATCCTTTCAAGAAGTAGCAGAGATATATGGATGTGCTTGCAAAGAGGGGTGACTACATGAAGAGGCAGCAAAGAGGCAGCCACCTGCAATCCAAGGACAAGGGTCTCAGTAGAACCCAACCCTCTGACGCCTTGAGGACTTCTAGTCTTCAGAACTGTGAGGAAAAAACAAACAAACAGAAGTTCTTTTGTGTAAGCCACCCAGTCTGTGGCATTTTGTTATGGGAGCCCTATCAAGTTAGAACATATAGATAAACTTTCAGATTAATAAAAGAAGTACATTGACCTTGTTTTATGATTATATGCTAAATGTTAGTTATATATGCATCTTATGTATCTTGATACCTTCCTGCAATATTTATTGAACATTTGTAATTTAGCAGAGTACTTCTCTCCTTAAGGGCAAGAACCGTGTTTTATTCACCTTCACTTTCCTAATGCTTAACATAAAACTTGGAAGGAAATGAGAGTTCAATATTGGTGTAAATCAGTGAATGAAAGGAATGATTTTTTTTTTTTTTACATGTAAGCATATCTTTCTCATAACTGAATCATTTGCCTGTAATGTCAATTCTTTAAAAAGTTAACCACTTAAAGAAAATCTTAAGAGATACCTTCTTTTTCTTCATTTTTAATAAAATGAGTCAGTGTATATACATTTTTTGCTGTATTATGAGCAGTGGTGAGACATAGTACTTCTGTGGGTAAAGTTCAAGGGACTATTGATAGCTACTTCCTCCCATGTCAAGAGGCCTTTATATTGGTTTCTTGTCATGTCTGTGGTGCTGACTGGGTTGCCCAACACAAATTCTCTCTGTGCTTTATAATATTTCTTGTTCTCAAGGTGTTTTCCTTGACTCAGTGGTGTCTCTGTTTAGCTGAGATGTCTGAGGACTGAGGAGCACGTTTGAGTCTTCTGTGCTATTTCTCTGCTATTGCACATGTACCCGATACATCCCTGAGCGCACAATTGCCAGTGGAACTAAAAATGCCATTTCTGTGAGCGCAGGACCATGGGAGCCAGCTGTGCAGTCCTCATGGACACCTGAAATCCTTCCATCATCACTTTTCAGTTTGCGGGGCAAAACTGTAGAAAGTACTATTTTCCATTTTCCAGATTATGCATTTATCTCATTCAATGACTGGTATCATTCTCTTTCTTTTATTGGTATTTAATGTATAAATGTATGAGGTGAGGAAATTTAGTCGTAGCTATAGTTCTCACTCTCATGAGATTTATTCAAATGAAACCTGATATGTAGGAAACAAGGTGCTGTTAGTCATTTAAAAATATTTCAGAAGTTCATGGTGACCTTGTGCATTTGAATACCCAGAGGCTCTTGTGTGAATGAATCATAAGAATGAAATATGGAGACAAGGAGATTTGAAGAAATTCATAGCATAGATTGGAAGAAAGAGAAGAGGATATTTTAGAAGACTAAATGACACTAAATGAGGTATCCATGTAGGAATTAGGAAATTTCACATGGAAATTATATTGAAATTGGAGTGATTGAAGTGAAGGTGTTCTATTAAGGCTGAAGAGCTGTGTTTGGAATTATTTGTTACAGATGAAGAAACTGAAGTTTGAGTCTCAGGCAAGGTTACTTATTCCAGCAGAATTAGTTAGAATTCACACCAAGTATGTCTAACTCTTTTTTTACTGTTTCACACAATATTTTGTAGAAGGCAAAGAAAAATGAAATAGAACACGTATCACCCTGCTAGGGCCCAGCCAGGAAAAAAGAAATCATTCTAAGTATTTAAATAAAAGGAATATAATAAAATGGTTGAGTTATCCAATCTATGGCAGAGCTAAGAAACAAACAGGGGCTGGTAGGGCAATTTAGAGATTAGCCACGGCAGGAAAGCACTCCCTCTTCTAAACCGAAGGCTTGAAGGGAGGAGGCCAGAGGCCAGAATCAGCCGTCCAGAGGGAGCTGAAACCACTGCAGGAGTGTTCAGCAGAGTGGGAGCCAAGGAGATGTCTGCCACTTCCTCTGTAGAGACCACAGGGAGTAAAAAGACAGGGACAAGTGCCTTGATTTCTTTTTTTCTGCCCCTAATCTCTTCTTTCAATTCAATGAAGTGAGGAGTATGGTTTTTATACGGGTGTTATAGAGCCACTATTGACTCCTAGAATTCTTTCTTATGGATGAAGGTTTAGATGACATGTTTTGAAAATACTCAAGGCCAGTTGGTAGAGTTTGGTTACAAGGCAAAATAAAACGTAGTTTAATTTAATAATTATTTAGTTTTCAGTGTTTTAATACCATATAACTTTAGGGATTGGAAAGAGGCAGGGAATATCATTGAGTAGTATTTTACATAACAACAGACTAATTTAGAAAGTTCTAGAATGTGAGAAACAAAAACTATTCCAGGTTTTTTCGACCCCTGGTAATTTGATATTTGAGATATGCAGGTATAAAATGTGGTGGAAAGGTTGCTTTCTACATGTCACAAAATGATGTTAACAAGGGAACTGGATATCCAAAAATGATTCAGAAGGAATCATGCTGGGTTTTGGATGAGTCCTTTACATCAAGAAACATGGATTTGACAGCCTCTTCTGGAGAACTGCACTAGCAGGCAGCATTCGTGTCGGACCTTAGGCGAGCAGGCAGAGCTATAGTCAGGAGGCTGACTGAGTGCCTGCCCATATGCTGTCTGGCTCAAGCCAAATTTCCTGTTCATGAGAATGACAGACTTGCTGCCCTTAAAGGACATTCTCTGTTCAGTGCTTTATATCTTGTAAATGAGTGAAGAGCCTCCCTGGAGCATCAGAATTGCTGTTGGTCCAAAGAATACTGAAAGTATAGAATGAAAGAGGATTTCAAAGTATGTTTTCATTTTTGGAAATCCTGCCATATTCTCTGGATGTGACTCATTTATTTGGAACCTTTTAATGCAGATAAATCTATGGCTCATTATAACATCACAGAGCTGCAGAAAAAGAAAGGGTAACATGTCTGGGAAGACAAGAGGGAAGGAATTACTTGTTGGCTCTAGGAGATAAGGTGTGTACGGTTCAGCATGCCCTCTCTGCAAAGCTATTTGGGTGGGTTGCAGTAGAACTTTTGGCTTGATAATCCTAGGATCATCCCCAGATTTTGAATATAGGACTGGCTGTGTTCAGAAAAAAACATTCATTCACTTAAAGGTTTGTTGAGCATCTCCTATGACGGAGAACTTGGCTAGACACTAAGGACACAGACTCAGAAAGAGCAAGTACCACTCTCCAGGAACTCACAGGATACTGGAGCTCCTAAAAGAGAGGTGGGGTGTGTGATAAGTCATCAGAAACCTGTACTTACAGCCCTGGCTTTGCTACAATCAGCTTTGTAACCTTGAACAAGTCACTTTCCTTCTTTAGAACTCTGTGTTTCTGTGTTTTCAAGTAAGAATGATTATAAATCCCTTAAGGGATTTTCGTGAGGCTACAAAGAGATAATGTCTGGGCAACAATCATAAAGAGAAAAAATGCTAAAAATGAAAAGAGTCTTAATCACCTTAACAACATCAAAATCTTATACAGCCTTCCTCTGGAAACATCATCCTCTGAAATTCTCAAAGGCAAACACTCTATCTTACTTAATCCTATATCTGCAAAAGAGTGATCATTTCATTAAATAGGAAGGAAAAAAAAAATGAGTAGGAATTACTAGGTTGCAGTAATAACTTACATTAAATAAAAAATATGCCAGGCTGTGTCGTACACCAATCCTGGGAGGAGAGAATTGCTATCCACACTTTATAGAAGAAAAGGTCAGCTCAGAGAAAGCACTTTAAGGGTCTTGTCAAAGGTCGCCTGGCTTGTAAATAACTGAGTTGGAGCCTGAAACTGAGTCTGGCCCACATGTTCAGGTTACCTTCACAATGCCGCATACAGATTAAACCCTAGAGAAGTGTCCCTGCAGAGTCGGCCCTGCCTTGCTTTGAGATACGAAGTTGTCAACAAAGATATTCTAGGACATACTGTGTGACAGGCCTCAACACACTGTACAATGGTGAGTAGGATGAAGATGCTTAAAAAATTGATTTCTAGACAGCGAACAAGTAAAAAAAAAAAAAAAAAAAAGTAGTGTAAAGAAAACCAAGACATGTGGCAACAGAGACAGTGGTGTAAAAGGAACGAACTGGAGGCAGATGAAACCAGGAATAAAATTAACACTCAAGGAAAGACCAAAAAGAATTACACGTGCTAAGTGCCATAAGGGAATTATTTCCTACTTCTCAGCTTGTCACTTCAGATCTCCCAATACTTTTACTGAGTCCTTGATGTTGTAACCAACGTAGAAAATAAATACACATCACACCTATCCTGTGCCTGCTGCCTGATTAAATACCAGAGATGCAACAAAGCTATACTTCCCAGAACATTTTTTATTCATGAGGCAATCTCAACATGAAACAAATTGCTTAGGGATTGAAAAGCTATATGCATGAAAGCTAAATCAGATGTTTTCTATTTGAAATTTGTGAATGTGAAAAGCTTTGTTCCTGATTTTGTTGGTATAGATGTTTTCTGAAATCAAACTCTAAAAATAAGTCAACATTTATAGCTGGGATATTTTGGCCCATGGAAACTAAGTCAAGAGGTTTCTTGTTCACAGTAAGGGTGTTATCCTTTTCCTCTGGGTTCATCAATAGAACTTGGTTTCACAATGAAACTGCTTCTTAAAAGCCTTCCTCCCTCCTTGAAACCCTGTAATTGGTGCTCTCAGTGCACCTGCAGATAATGGCATCGTGCTGTAACTCCAGCCCATTTCCTACCAGCTGCATGTGCTCATCTGCGAGCTCCCAAACCCGTCAGTAGCTGTGCCATTTGGAGGCCAGCAAACATCGTGTGGAATGCTTTTAGTTAATCTGTGTTCCTTGGTGGCTTGTGTTTTCCACAACTATTATAGCAAGAGTGGTTGTTTCTTCTAAAAGCTCACAGCATTTGGTTTCATAATTCTTGGGTTGGAGTCAAATGTTTGACCCATGACTCTTAAGCATTTCTACCAGTGCTTGTTTCTAAGGCAGTGAAGAATTATAGGTGCACAGAGGCAGAATTTGGCATTATGTGGTAGGGAATCTCTGTTTAAGAAATGCCACCTCAAAGACAGAGGAGAGTGTGTCTAGAAGAATGTGAATAGCCCTTAAAAAACCAAGAAGAACCTAAAATATATTTGAATTCTCATAGTTGGTCCTAACATCGAAGCATATTTTAAACTTGGTTATTTAACACATCTTTCTTTCTGCACCTGCTTCTGCTCAGTCACCACACCATGTGGATTCATCTCTGCTTCTTATATTCACACAGCTCTTTCTTCTGCCAGAAATGTTCTCCTTTCCCTTCCTCTTGGATAACTTCCACTCATCCTTCACACTTCAGCTTAAATTGTATTATATTTAATATCCTCAGTGACCTCATTGACCCCAACAAATCTCCCAAACTACTTGGTTATCAGTAGTTATTTATCTCTGCATTGTGATAAGGAAAAAACTAACGTTTAGAGATTTGACACTGCTTATTGAAAACCAAACCCGTGGCAGACCTGGTATGTCAATCCATGGTCAGAGGATTCTAGAGCCCAGGCCTTCTTCTGTGACACAAAGGAGGGTCTGAGATCAGAGCAGTAGAGCAGCTGGTACTTTAGCCACTGTGTTACCAAGTTACTGAGCAAGGGCTTCCTAGAATCCCATAATTAATAGTATGTTAAGCCTAAGTCTGAGCTTGGGTGAGACAGTGGGGCTTAGTCTTGAGGCTTGGTCAAGGCGATTAAGAGACTTGGGGGAAGGGATGTTACATAGTCTCCAGAAGCAGAACTTTCAAAGATCTTTTCCTAGACTGGTTGGCCTTCGGCTACAGTCAGCGACCACATGTAAATGTTAGTACTAACTGTAGGAAGCAAGCCGCAGAGGAGCAGAGCACCCACTCTCCAGGGCATGTAACCAGGGCCCTTCTTTTGCCAGTTACCACACAAAGCCTTCCTTGAGAGAGAACCAAAACATTTCTTGGTTTGTATATTGTGTGAAAGTGGTCAAAGCCCTGTTCCATGATAACTTCATTTGACCCTCACAAGAGCTCTCTGGTTAGCAGACTGGGCACAATCATTCTCATTGTTGTTATAGTTTTTAAATGGTGTAACACAGCCAGCAAGTGTCTGCACTGGGACTGTGCTATGGTTTAGTTTATCTGACTCATCCTAATCTCATATTGAATTTTTATCCCCAATGTTGGAAGTAGGGCTTAATAGGAGGTGTTAGCGTCATGGGGACCAATGCCTCATGAATAGATTAATGCTCTTTCTTGGTTGAGGAGATGAGTTTCTCTGTGGGAGATAATTATTATAAACAGTCTAGAAGTTCCCTGCCCTCTTTCTGTCTTCCTTTCTTGCTATATGAGTAGAAGCAGCCTAGAGTCCTCACCAGAAGCAGATGTTGGGGCCATTCTTCTTATACAGCCTACAGAACTATGAGACAAATATAGTCTTTTTAATTTTAACTTTTATTAAGTCATAACTATGTGTATTAATGCATTTATGGGGTACAATGTGCTGATTTTACATACAATTTTGAATGCTTGCATCAAACTGGTTAATATAGACTTCATATCACTTAATTATTTGTTGTGCTAAGACATTTATACTCTACTCTTAATAGATTTGACATGTACCTTTGCATTAATGCACAATAGGTGAGGTCTCACTAACTGCCCTCCCTCCACCTGGCCTCTCCCCTACCCTCTCAGCCTCAGGTATTTCTTTACAGGAACACAAAAATGGACTAAAACAAATTGGAAGTCTACTCTCATGATTCATCTTTGGTGCATTCTTCACTGCATCAAACTATTTCACCATCATAGCAGTGGCCTCCCTTTGTCTGTCTGGCTTCTAGGAGGATGATGGAACTCAGCCTTGGCCATGCAGAGACTAGCACAACATAGTTGTAGTCTGGCCCTCCTATAACAAAACTCTGGAGACAGACTGCCTGATTTGAAATCTCAGCTTCTTTACTTACAGGCTGTGTGATTTGGGCCACGTTTCTTAACTCCTTTGTCTTTCAGTTTTATTTTAGTTAGAATAAGTGTGATAGTAATAATAGTAGTGTACACCAGGTAGGGGTATAATGAACATTCAATGTGTTAATTGCATGCTTTACATAAAATAATACCTGACATGTATGAAGTGGTCAATAATTACTAGTTTGTGGTGGTAGGTTGAGAAGTTTTATTAGCTCCCTCATTTTTGTGCACTGTGTTATTTTAAATAAAGCTCAGTTATTGAACTCAGGCTTTACATACAGTCTGCATTGTCACTTTTATTCTCTCTGAGCCATGGATTTTATGATGATGCCCATGTACACCCTGGCATATGGAACATTTTCTAGCACCTTCACATTTCTACAGTATTACAAAAGGTTGGTAAAAAGGCTATACCACATTTCTGTTGGGCTTTTTATACTTTTTTCTCAGTTTTTAGTATGAGTTCATTTCCTGAGAAGACATAATTAATATGCCATAATCTCTGGAATTAACAAATTTTATCCTGTTTAAGAAACTAGCCCAGCTTCTCCCTGATAATCAAGTATGCTCATCTCTCAACTCTCTGCATCTGTCGTGGATATTGGCTCTTAGGAAGGTCATTTTATTTTAGCAGTGTTTCCTAAATGCTCAGCAACAAGATCAAACTTAAAGGTCAGAATGGAGAAGAGGAGGGTCTTCTGCATGGTTCTGTTTTTCCATCTTGGTCCTCACTTTTCCCTGCGTGTGAGCAGCAAGAATCACTGCATCTGAATCCCAGCGGGGGCACGTCTTTAATTGCCCTGACTAGCCAGGAATTGAAGACAGTGAGGTGGAGTGATTACTGACTGCAGACGGAATATCTCATCTGCAGATTTCCACCTGCAGAGATCCAAGGAATTAATTGAAAGCATTTAAAGGTGATGGTTGGAAGAGCCAGCATGTCCTCTTCTCTGAGTTCTGAAGTTTTATCCTTCCATAAAGAGACCTTGGCACCAACATTGTGAGCATAAAACTGCATGCTCAGACACTTAAATGGGCACCCTCTACTCCCTAATGTGTACCATTGTATATTCCACATTTTGAAATGACAAACCTACAATGATTCCAGAAGATAGACGGATCCAGCTTAGTAGATTTATGGCTTTCCTCAAGTCATTTTTTTAAACTTCATGTTATTCATCTAAATTTTATACTTCACCAGGATTCTAAGGGATAAAAATAAAATAAGGTTAATTAACCAGCAGATAGAAATAGGCACATACACATATTTTTGATATCACTTTATATCTCCCCATATCAGAGGAAGTGAGGATTATGGAGGAGAGTATATGGTTTGATGTGTTTCGGGAACAGTTAGTCACTAAACAGTGACTATTGACATATTGATCCAATATGATTATTGAATACATATCTCAAGTTGGCTTTTATATTTAAAGAAAATCAAGATGCTGGCAACTGTGAAATGTAAATTAAATAGAAATGAACTTACTGCAATGAAGTCATATAATTTGAGATGAAGTATGGTTCTAATAGATATTTATACATCTTGTTGGTCACTGCATCCCAGTGTCCTGACTAATGTCTGGCATGTTGTAGCTGCTTGATATGTTTTTGTTGAATAAATTAATGAGTGGCATATAGTTACAGGATTCAAGGGATCAACTGGAAGCTTTTATGCGTAAAATAATGGCTAGCACCTACTGTTCTTTGTGTACTCAGCTTGGGTTTTATCATTCAAACATTCATAGACTGAGGATATTTATAACCACCTGAAGACAATGGACCTGAAAAGATCATTGCATGCAAACATGGTGTTAATGTCTCCTTTGATTCTTTTTCATACCAGCAATATAAGCTGTGGTATTTTCTCCTACAGAGAGGTTAACTTTGTCCAAAGTAACACAGCCAAGAAGTGGAAGAGCAGAAATTTGAATCTAAGTATTTCTGGCTCCAAAACCAATGTTTTTACAACCACATCAAGTTAGTTGAATTTTTAGATAAATGTTAAGGAAAGGTTTTAACTAAGGAAATGCCAACCTTTCCACGTCCCAGTTGAAATGATTTCATGAATTGTAAGATCAGTTTTAACAATGAAAGAGTGTCTCTTCTGAGAGGACCAGCATTTTAGGAATGGATAGATTCCCCCTGGAATTATGAAGGGGGAGGAGGCAGGGTGTTGGTTAATCCAAAGGACAATGATTGATCTTAAAAGAGATGATCATTATCTTTGTGTGGAAATTCAGTGTAGTAGGCAAGTTGCCATAATCTGCTGTGGTCTAGAGTTTTGTACAAGAAGCAGAGTTACTACAAGGTCAAAGGGACAGCTGGAACTGATGAAAACAGCTTTGGGAAATAGCTATGAAGGTAATTAATGTGTTCTGCCTAGAGGAAGTCTGGTGAGGAGGAGGTTGACCATAGTTTGAACAGAGGCAATGACCATATGCTAGAATAGAGAAATCACGAGACACACAAAGATGTTATTAACACATAAAAAGAAATGAAGAGTCAAAAATGGCTCTAAAATTTCTTATTTGTAAACCTGATAACATATTATTGGACAACCAAATTATGTTTATGTACAGTAACACCTGCTGGCTCAATTGTAGGTTCCATTAAGACAGAAGCTGTGATTGTAATATTTACCTATATGTATGTCTGATATTAAATATTGTTTACATGAATTAATAGCCTCAAATCCAGTATTTCTGCCTTGTCATTAGAGTATGTGGGACCCAGACTGCCTGACTTCAAATCCTGATTCTGTACTTTACCCTATTTATAAGTGGGCCTCAGTTTCCCCATCTATAAAATAAGGATCACAGTTACACCACTTCGCAGGCTAAATGTGACAATTAAATACCTTTAATATATGAGAAGCATTTTCCATACTCCTTGGCATATAGTAAACTCCTAATATAGTAACTATTCTTGGTAACTTTTTTCTTTTCTTCTTTATTCTCAAATTTTTTATTACTGCTCACCACTCTTGAGATTCTTCCCATGGTAACTCTTCTTCACATGAACATCCATATTCTTTTCTGCACTCTTATTGCTTTTCTGATTTCTTTTATTTGTGCTAATTACCTCAGGAAACTCTCTCTTATATTTCTGTGTTCCATTTTGAAACCTAAAACATTGAGAAGGAGGAAGAAAATATCTTAACATTCTGGAAAAAAGCCAGCTGGAATCAGTCATCAATTACTAAAATCCATGAAAATCCCCAGATGTTGACTTTAGGACGACTACAAACATCTCTCATTATTATTTTCTTTCCTCCAGCATCAGCACTTGAGGCAAGGTATTATTCCTTTTTCAACTATATTGTTCTTTTTTTCCCCCTCTATTTTTAGTTACTGTTATTGAAGTCATTGATGCTGTTTATCCATTGTGAATGCATACTATTTAAGCTGTACTTGAGGTGAATACATTCTTTGGGTTAGCCTGTGAACTTAATAGTCATTTGTGACATCATTTCCTTGAAAATATATGTTATTTATCCTGAATAACTGATTTAAGTAGACACAATTTTGCATGTAAACTCCTACTTTCTATATCCATCACACATTATCTTCTTTAGCACTCCAAAATTGTTTATACAATAAGTATTATTTCTACATTGCAAATTAAAAATCTGAGTTTTAGGAATTTAAATGTCTTACCCAAGTCACATGCTTAATGGTACAAAAGAAGGAACTTGAGCTCATTTCTGTTCATTTCTAGTCCAAATGACTTTCTGGCTGCACTACCCACCTCTACCACACGCAATGTATATTCGATCTGGGCAAAAATGTGTATTTCCCAATGAGAAGCTTGATCCCTGTTGAGTGATGGTGATGGTAATGATGAATGCTCCAAATTTTCAGAGATATGTATGTATCAGGCATATTTAAGTCTATGATCTTAATTAAACTTCATAATTATAATAGTCATGAGAGATCATTCTTATTCTCATTCACAAATTCTATAAATTCTACAAAAATGCTACAAATGTAGAAATGAAGCTTCTAGAACAAAAGAGTTTGTCAAAGATCACATCGCTAAAGGGCAGTACTGGAATTTCAATTCAGATCCATTTGACCTCAAATTCCACATTCTTAATCACCTCCATATGCTATTTTCTTAATGGCTAGGTTAGATGTGTGCCTCCTTTCCTTGGTGTGCCATGTTGAATCACAAGTGTACAAGGCTGAAAGCAGGCAGAGACTGCTGTTGCTCTCAGGGGTCTTCAAACTATGGCCCATGGGCCACATGAGGCTGTGTGATTGTATTTATTCCTGTTTTGTTTCTTTACTTCAAAATAAGATATGTGCAGTGTGCATAAGAATTTGTTCATAGTTTGTTTTTTTTTAAACTACAGTCCAGCCCTCCAATGGTCTGAGGGACAGTGAACTGGCCCCCTGTTTCAAAAGTTTGAGGACCCCTGCAAAGCAACATCTAATGAAAAATGGCAGAGCTAAACAGAAAGGATATGTGTGCCGTTAGTTTAAATATGATTCACAAACCCTTGGAAACAGATAACATTGTCCAAAGTCTGAGAGAAAGGAAATGAAAAGTCGCTGTGGAGGCTTAGATTAGCTCTCACCATCTGGTTGTGGATGGAGGAAGAAGTGATTGGGTGAGAGGCTGCTTTTCTAAAGTCTTTTAATGAATCTGTAGGCAGATAATTTTGTTACAAGTGAGCTTTTGCAACTCCTTAATTGTCTCTGAACTTAATGGCATTCTTCAGTCTCTGAAGAATTTTGATTTGTATCAATATTAGAATAATATTGTTCTATAGGAATTTGTTTATGTATTCTGAGTTAGTAGATATTTTAATGGTTGGATTGAAATTATTTCTTGTAAAAATATGGAAGATCTGGGTCAAATTATCACAATCCTATGCAGTGCTGTTACTATAAGGAAGGATATGTAAGTAGTTCTAATCTCAGGAAAGAAGAGATTTTTTTGGAGTATTTTTTAATTTTTTCAAATTAATATGAGGGAACAATTTTTAGGTTACATTGTTCTCATTTCTAGGTAAGGAAGAGATTTTCTTCCAGTGTGGTCACTAGAGAAATATGGATTGTTTTGTTTTTGACTGCACTTATTATATAATGCCTTCACTGGCTTATGAGGAGCCCATCAATTTAGTTAATAGCTCTGAAAATCATTTGTAATCAGCAAGAGAGTTGCAGCCTATGACATTTTAAGCCTCTCTCATAAATAGGTATAAGTAAAGCTACTAGAATTCCCTGAAATGAGCTCATCTTGTGGATGCCCCAACTGATTGATACAGTTTAAGAAAAAGTTATGGTAGATTCATTGTCCAACATTCACACAACCTAATTTAATGAATGCCTTAACAAAAATTACTGATTCCCATTTCCCAGTTGCCTAGGCAACTAAATTGTTCTTCCTTGTATTGCCAAATTATTAGCATATCTTTAAAAAATACAGATCTGATCATGCCACTTCCCTGCTCAAAACCTTTCAATGGATTCTTAGGATAAATGCCATTTTTTTTATGATCTCTATGCTCCTTTGCGATGTCTGCCATTTCCACCTCTCCATCTCTATCTCCTGCCTTGTCATCAGTCCTGCCCTGTGCTTGCAAAGGGCCCTTTCTGCTGTAGGCTTTTCCCATTTGTTGTACCACGTGCCTGGAACATCTTTCCCTGCTCTTCTATCATCCTAATTTGCTTCCACTCTTCATGTCTCAGGTCTTTTATTATAATCTGTCATAATAGTCTCTATTTCTTTTAGCACATATTGCGGTATAATTAAATAAGGATGTACTAATGAGTATGTTATGTTTATAGCTGTCACCCTTACTAGAATGTAAGGACAGGGGCCACTTGTGTTATTTATACTGGTATTTGCAACAGGTAATACAGAATCAGATTCATTGTTAGGATAGCAATACATAAAATGTTTTATGAATTAGATAATATATAGAGGCATGTAGTGGGGTGTCTGGCACCGAGTTAAGTGTTCTGTATACATTAACTACTTTAGTTGTTATTGTTGATACTGTTCTTACTTTTCCCTTATTAGTGGATACTGATTAAAGGGTCTTGGACTGTGATAAAAGCTCTTCTTTGTGATCTTTGGAAAGTCATGTAACCTTCCTGGGCTTTAGTTTTATAGACGTTTCTTTTTCTTTTTATTGTTTCAGGTTTATTGGAGGTACAAAGAATTAGGTTACACTGACTGCATTTTGTTAGGCAATGTCCCTGTTATGATTGTGTCCTGTCCCAAGAGGTGTGTCATACACTATAACCCCCAATACCCCATTTACTGCCATCTCCCCACTCCCTCATTTCCCTGTTCCCCACCTGGAACTGACATGAGTTTTTCTCTTATGAGGGTGTGCATTAGATCTTCGACTGGCTTTATATTAGAATTGAGTACATTGGATTCTTGCTTCTCCATTCTTGTGATACTTTACTAAGAAGAATGTGTTCCAACTCTATCTGGATTAATAAAGTCTCCATCTTTTTAATGGCTGAATAGTATTCTATAATATACATATACCACAGCTTGTTAATCCCTTCCTGGGTTGGTGGGCATTTAGGTTGAGACATTTCTTAAGAACTATTATTTTCAAAATATTTAGAAACAAAGATTTATTTAAAAGCCAAAGTAAAGGGCAACAAGAAAGAACTAACTATGAAGTTAATATTTTCCTTCAAGTTTCCAGAATTTATATCTGAAGTATTTTCCACAAGTAGCGTGACCCTTCATTTCATGAACACAAACAGCCAAACTATTACCAAATTAGGTTCACATAAATATCATTTGTTGTGCTAAATAGATAGCTCTAATCTTTATTCTGGGATCTAGATCAATTAAGAAGTAAGTCAGTAGGACTTGTTACTAGTAAAGGTCTTATTGGAATATGTAGCTCTTATATAAAATTCAAATAGACCAGCTGTCTTTCTACCATTCTAAATAGATAGAGGAACAACACACTTAAGGACAAAATGGGAGTCTTCAGAGGACAGACACATACCTACCTCCTACTGGTTTGACTAGAGAAAGGAGGAGAAAGATGCCAAATTCCTTGCTCAGAAGAATTTTGTCAATTAACTACTCTCTCAGTTGGAAAACCTGGGCCAATGGGCATCAACCCAGAACTGAGTAATTCAATCCTCTTTGGACAGGAGTAAGAGGTGGATGGTGGGCTAGGACTGTTTGAGTACCAAAAAGAAGGGGCAAAATACTGTCTCTTCTAATATCAGTTTGCAGTGAATTCAAACTAAGGTGTAGGCAGTTTCTAAATAAGCTAAGAAAATGTGTGTCGGGCAGCTGGTACTATGGGAACAAGAAAGTACACTTATTATTTTTTTTTTTCTTTTTTCTTTGTAAACTATAGAAAACAGAAATATCTCCCAGGATCCACCAGGATTTATAAGCTGTAATAAGCAATCTAGGGTTCCCGGGGGAATTTGGGTTTTGCACTTGAATTCCACTTGTGGAATGTCACACTGGCTTATTTGCTAGACATATTAGAATCTCTGGGAAAGGTTTTCAGCATGGTGAGCCTTCCGAGAAGTTCTTTATGACATTATTCCCTAAAAGTAATGACAGCTCCCTAGGAGACAAACTCCATTAGTGTTAAAGCCACTGCTGGCTGTACTTACATTTTTTCTTTTCTAATTTCTTTTAAGTTTTCATCCCCAAAATTTATTTTTATGACTAGTTTTGTCCAGGCAGTGGAAACACCAATGGTAGTGTTTTCTGAAGCAGTTGCTATAACATTAGAAGTCTTTTTAGATTCTGTATATAATGTATTGGCATGTCTATGGCTGTACATATATATATATATATATATATTCTTATTTGTAGCTATTCAGATATATATGTAAATATAATATCATATATGTGTGTGTTAATTCAGGGAAATAATGGTCCTGGACTAAGTCAGCCATAGGATTAACTCCTAAGGTGAAAGGTCAGCTTCCCAACTGGCAGTGCCCAAAAGGG
Source organism: Loris lydekkerianus (assembly GCA_963574355.1). Taxonomy (NCBI): domain Eukaryota; kingdom Metazoa; phylum Chordata; class Mammalia; order Primates; family Lorisidae; genus Loris; species Loris lydekkerianus. The sequence goes on from CAUYPK010033632.1 coordinate 18,004, forward strand.
CACAATGAATTTAACACTGTTGTCTAGGAAGGTCTAATCTAGAAGGTAATGGTTGTGTAAGGATTCCAAGTGGCATTGATAATGAAATTCAGGCAGTCTGTTAATTCATTCATTTAAGAACAAGAACCTCTGCAGATTCTGGGACTCTAGATGGTGGGATCAATACACTGGATAGAGGAAGCTGCAGGGTTGTACTGGCTCCCAGAGTTTCTGCCTACCTGGCCAGATTTATTTCAGGCCTATAGTTGTAGCTTGGTACAAATGAAGAAAGAGAGGCAAAAAGCCAGATGTTATATACTAGGTTTATGCAGTAGGGGTCAAAGTAAAGTTTCTTCTATGGAGCCTCCATAAATCCAGGAGTTTCGTACAACACAAAGTTGGTGACAATGCAATTTCAGGTAAAAAGCATTAATGTATAGAAAGCCTCACTCCTGATTGAAATGGAGGCCTAAGTCACAGATTTTAGAAATTATAGGCAAGCCTGTATAAGGAAGGTGAAGACACACATATTTATGTATGTATATACACACATACACGTAAGTATGATAGATATATTTATGGACACATAATCACATATTGCAGTCATGTGTCTTAACTTCTGATTATTGTCCCTATAGTTAAAGGTTGAAAGAAGGTCAATAAGAAGTTGCAAATATATTTTTATTACTCTCAGTAATTTTCTAAATCCCATCCAAAGTGATAGAGTATGTCACTCTTAAAGCTTATTTGTGTTTTGTGTAAAATATTGTCCAGAGATATCTGGTCCTCTAGTTTAATAAGGACCTGAAGTTTAAACAGCAGATTGAAGAGATAGACAGGTCCGCAGTTAGCAGGGTAGAGGATTGCCAGTGCAGAAGGCAGCATGAACTACCACACTGCCTATTAAGTAGAAAGGCACAGTAAATATTTATTGAACAAGTTATCTCTGTCCATTCACATACTACCACAATCAAGATAAGTAGTCCTGGAAGTCAAATGTCTTCTCTTGGTGATATATTTGATTTAAGTTTTTAATCAAATGGTCTATGTAAGGAACCGTTCCCAATTAGAAAGTGACCCAGGGTCATACATATTTCCTTGGTAGAGTTTCTGTTGAATATAGTAGCACCATGAAGAAATAATTCAGCCTTCATGTAAAATAATTTGAAAGGATAGAAGAAATCAGAGGGAAATTTGTCACTGCATTGCTTTGCTATTGTGTACAACTCTGTTTTTAACTTTCAGTTTTAGAAAAGTTTTTCTAGAGTTGTCCCTAGAACACCATGTCTAGTACCATTGTCTTGCACTTCTTACGGACTCTGCTGCCCCAGTGGAAAGCGAAAGGAAAAGAACTGATGATTCAGGGTCTGGGCCTAAGGCCAAAGTTAAGTAATTCTGAAAGTAAATGAAAGCTGTTACCTGTATTCTTCAGAACAGAGAAAACCAACATTTATATTTGTTTTATTTCCCTGTGTGAGGTGCCATAGTTGTGGTGAATACATTGTAGGTAGTATGACTTTCAATGACTGACAGGTATAAAATAAGGTGTGAGAACATTCCTATAAGTTACCTTGTTTAATAATTTTTGGACTGTTGTATTGATTAAAGAGATACATTTAATTTGAAAGGTATATAATTTAGTAATTTTTATTAGTCTTGGTTCAGGTTTTCTTTTAATTCTTCCCCAGAAAATTCCTAATCTTATCACAGTCTTCACTGCTGTAGTGAGATGATTTTAGGATCAGGGTCATTTAATATTTTTTATTTTTTATTTTTTAACTCTTCACCTAATCCAGATAATACTGCCACAATTTATGACACTTGTCATATGCTAGGCATTCATTTATAGCATCTGTAAACCCTTTACCCACCCTGTAATATAGATTCCATTTTGATAGATGGAAACAGCCTATATTTGGCAAAGCCAGGACAGGATTCAAATCCAGGTCTGGCTTCAAAGTCTTTATGCTCTTTCTTAATCTTTACCCTGCTACCTCTCTAAATTCATTGGTATTAATTCCAGTTGCATGTAATGTAAACCTTACATAATAGTAGCTTAGCAATATTTATTTCTATCTTGTGTAAAAGAAATTCAGTGGTAGGCAGATCCATGATTTTTAGGCTTTTTCTTCCTCTCTGATCAATTATAGAGCTTGTGTTTTCCATGTCCAAAGTCATGTCATGCCCAAGCTAAGTGCTGAAACTTGAACTGAACTCTCAGATATGCATTCTAGGTAGCAGGGAAAGGGGAAAGTGGTACGTCAAGGATCTGTCACCATCTTAGGGAAATTTTCTGAAAGACCTGTCTATCAATTACCATTTACATATTTTATGACTTATTCATGTTTATAAATGTAACAGCTGAACTAGTTCCTATTACAATGAAGGATTGGGTGGATGGATGGAAAAAATGAATATTATACTTAAAATAAAGCATACTTAGATAACTTCTCTATTAAAAACATCTCAGATTTATTGAATTTATTTTTGCCTTTTCCCCTTTATCTACAGATCTCTCTCTCTTCCTCTCTCCCTCTCTCTCATTTTATTTGATGTTCTTTTGGCCTGAGATATGTTCCTAACTACCCTAACTTCTCAATACATAGGTATGTCATGTGGCTCATTCCAACTCATCATTTAGATTTTGACTGATTGAGAACTTTCTTGGAGAAGATTTCCATGACCTTTTGAAAGATAGAAAAAGACAAGGCAGCCCATTTGTGCTAACATAGCATCTTCCATTTAGACCAACAAAAGAAATTTTTTATACTGCTAGTTATGTTGGCATGATCTATTTAAGGCTAGAATTTTGATTTGTTCATTAGCTCTTGAGACCAGGTCTAGAATAAAATTGGTGCACAATAAATGTTTACTAAAAAAAAAAAAAGTAGATGTTCGAATCAGATTCTGGATAATTGACAGGTTTGTCTAAAATCATAGAACTAGAATCTTGCATAAGCCTAAGTCTATGCCGTTGAAGCTGCCTTCTGTCAAGGGAAGACAAAGATGCAAGTACAGGAGCACAAAAATTCCACAAACCCCAAAAAACCTCATTTCACAAAATTTTTTTGGAGTCAGCTATCTTTCACTCAGTTCCTCATAGTCACTTCCCAGTCTGTTCTCAGAGTAGCAATAGACTCAGATGAAGCCCAGATTAAACCATGGGGTAAAGTTGACACCAATCATTAACAGTGGCAAAATTTGGCAGATTTCTTCTAAAAGAATTTCTAGTTATTCTAGAATTTTTTGTACAAGTCACTTTTTATTTTTATCTCTTTTTTTCTCTGCTAAGAAACTTCATACATGGGCAATAGACAATATAAAAGTCCTTCTGTTTAACAGAAACAGGAATTTTCAGCAGTGTCTGTGTCATAACAGGTCCCCAAAGTAGAATGCTGTACAACTAATCTCCTCCACAGACTGACATATTGCTCTTCCATCTGTAGAACATTTATAGAGTTATCAAGTCTGAAGAGGTACTGCTACTTCAGGGTCAAGAATGGTAAGGTGACAAGTACATTCCTGATCCCTGAAATGTGAAAAGTGGGTGATGGGGTTAACTGATATAGCCCTTGGCTTCTTAACCTATGGGGTATGCACTGAGGATATTGTGCCCACATGCCAGAGACAGAAGCCCAGAATAATCATGAAAAGTCACTGTTATTAAAGACTGCTGGGAAAAGGTTGTAAATTTGTCATTTTTTCTTATGGTAATTAATTCAAATACATGAAAGTAATAATTTAAAAAGTAAACTCTGATGTTAAGAATGCTGTACTCAGGAATTTTTAAGATAAAAATATAATTATTGAAACAAATGCTGCTTTGGACTGTGAGTCTTTAGACTTGCTAGAGGCACACTGATCATGCTTCTGTGATGTGAGGAAAATGATGTGGTAGAAAGAGCAGGAGCTATAGATCAGGCAGGTTCAAATACTGGCCCTACTTACTGAGCAATTGAGTACTGTTTAACTCTTGGAAGCTGTTTTTTTCATCTGTAAATAGAAATAACAACATTGGCCTTGCAGCTGGTATTGGAATTACTGACAATGTATGTAGAGTAAACCACATGTGTTCAATCTGTCGTGGTTTGTATTATCATTCAAATAGTTATATTATACTACCAGAGGTAGTGGACACAGAGTTGGAAATTGTGGACAAACCTGTTGTGAAATTGCTCCCACTTATGGTTCTGTAGCTTCTCATAGATACACAGGTGCCACCTCATAAGCAACCTTTTCTTTGATCTCCCTTGTCCCTGGGCAGAGGCAGCATACTAAAGTTACTCTTTTTCCTTATGGTTTACATCAAAATATGTGTAACAAGAGTGTTTCCTTGATTTAAGTATGAAAACAAACAAACAAATGAACAAAAAAACTTCCTGCGCCTACTTCATGTTCTGAAAACCAAATGGAAAAGAGAGAGAGCAAGCCTGCCCTCTGAGAGCTCACAAACCTCATGGAGAATATGGACAGTTTGTTATTGAAAGATACAGTGAGTGGTGAAGAAGACAGGGAAAGCTGAGAATGGGGTAGGTAAGATTGGGAGAAAGGTTGGAATTGCGCTGGGTCATGCTATTTCTCTTCCATCTCATTCAAGATGAATTGTTAACTCCTTTGAATGGTGTGCAAAGCCTCTGAAATCCCGTCATTACCTATGTGTGCACCTTGCCGTCACCCCATCTACCCTACTCTCAGTCCAGGGAACTGGTTCAAGAGCCCACAATGGGCTTTATTTAGCTGAGACTCTGTGCCGTTTGTACATGCTGGTTTCTCTGTAAGGAAAGCTCTTTGCAGATCATGCTATCTTTTCAGGCAGCAATATGCTACCATCCTTTGCATATAGCTAGCAAATGAGAAAAGAGAGAGATTATAGAGGATATCCAAAGACATATTTAGTGGACCAGGCCTAAAAATACAGGTTATGATAAATGACCTTCTTCTAACATTCTGTTTAGTCAAAGCATTGTCTGTTGGCCCTTCTTGACTTAAAGGGAGGCTGGGAGACATAGTCAAGCAGTGTGCTTAGCAGGAGAAAAAAACTTTGGTTAATCTTTACCACATTATTTTACAGCATATTGTGCATCCCTGAAAATCTAAATTCCTATACCATAAATACTAATACTTTGTGAAAATAAGATCCTAAGAATTAATAATAATAACAATAATAAATATAGAATAGAATATTATATGTGATGGTAGTGCACTCACTTTTGGAAATAAATCAGGGCTAACAAAAGTACACATATAGGCAGCCTGGTATTTGGAGGGCACACTCAATGCTTGCCCTTCCCCTGCCTTGGCACACATAGCTATTATAATTTCTGTAACTAGTAAGTGTGTTCCTCAGGATCTGGGCATCTGGCAACATTCCGTCCTCATCTCTAGCCACTCTCCTCTTTGTTCCAGCTTCCTTGCTATTTCTGAAACACACCAAACATGCTGTCATGCCCACACATGGCCTTTACCCTTGTTGCTTCCTTGGTTTGAAAGGCCATCCCCTGCTATCTGTCAACAGACATGTGCTTGCCCTTGGCTTCATTTGGATCTTACCTCAAATATCATATTGTTTTTGAAGACCCCTTTCCTGGCACCCAGACATCTTGTCCCATCCCTGGTGTTATTTCTCTTCATCTCATTTATCATAACCAGATATACTATATACCTCCCCTTTTTAATATGTACCTGTGAGTGATGTCCGGAAATTTTGTCTACCTTGTTTATGTTTTTTTCTGTCATTATCATATAGAACAGTGCCTGGCGCATTTTAGATTCTCAAATATGTTTTGAATGAATGACTATCTTTTGTTTTTGCACAGTGCTTTGTGTCTTCTGGGCATGATAATAACAGACATTAACAATTGAAGTATTTTCAAAAACTAGTGGACAATTGGATGTAGAAATGGAGAGGGAAATAAAAAGACAAATATTAATAAATGGTGATGGTGACTTAACTCAGATTCAGAGATAAAATGTTATTACTCTGGAAGGACGCACTAGAAACCACTAAGGAATGTTTTGAAAGTGTTTCAGTGTTTCTTCCTAGAGTGCTCATTTGAATGCCATCCAGACACTCAATGTATGCAGCTAGAAGAAATCAACTGCAGAGCTAAGTAAACCTATAATGAGTACTTAGACCACTTCAATTTAGTCTTATCAGAAAGGTCACTGAGTGAAGGAGGCATTCTGATCACAGCAATTCTCTTTACAGAAATGGTAGCTGAGAAGCTGGTCTCTTTCTATTGATTATTCAAAAATACATTTGGGATACAGAGAACATGTGACAAGACCTATCTTTAAAACTCAGCTGCTTAAAGAAGAAAAAGAAGCTGCCAAGCACCCTGTGGGATGGACACACCCAGAGGGTGTGTTTGGTCTCACATTTGGCCACTTCTTTAGTTAAGTCATCCTAAAATGCTGGACACAGATCATGGCATAACAGATGTGTGGTGTTTACAGGTGAGGAAAACTGGGTCTAGAGACAATGGCACACATAGTTATCGAGAGTATTCTGCTGGGCACTCTAAAAAGCACTTTATACAAAATCGGTGTTGCTGTTTTCACTTTGCACTCCATACTCAGCATAGTTAACTAGCAGGATTCACACAGCAGGTATGTCACGGAGCTGTGCTCACTCTGAGATTGGTCTCACTCAGAGTCCCTGGTATTGCTACTCTGCCTTCTCAGGGCTAACAGTTTCCCCCAAACATTGCTCCCCTGTCAAATAGTATATCCAGAATAACAACTCAAGTATTTTGACTCCTAGTTTAGTGCTCTTTCTACCAGAGTTAATTTTTTGTAGATGGGCACATAAGCAAATCTTTTGCAATAAATTCTACTTATTAAGCATCTCTTCAATCTGTATTCTATACTTTCATATTTTTCTCTCCATTTTTATTTTAAAGACTTTATTCATCTAAGAACATGACAGTATTAATTTATATTACCATTAGTGTATCTTTAATATTTTTGCTATTCTTATATTATTTATATTTCCATATTATTCACATTTGCTTTTCCATAATAATGGTATTTCTCCTTTACAAGAGATAAATAAGCTTTCATTACTGTGTGGAAATATCTTGATGTTTTTACTTACCTGCCAAGTGAGAAAGGCATTGGAATTTAGAAACACATTTGTATTTTCTCTTTAAGTGGTTTTATAAATTGTAAGTAAGAGCATGAAATATTGAATATAAACAATAATAATAGCTAACACAGAGCACCTACTTATGCAAATCACAAGTCACCTTTTAAAAATATATATGCTCTTTTTCCTCACACAGCCCTATCAGGAAAACATTATTATTACTGTATTTTAAAGTTAAAGAAACTTAGGCACAAAGAGGTTGAGCAAATTTCCCCAGGTTACACGGGTAAGTTACAGGGCCAGGATTCCAACCCAGGCACACTTGTTCCAGAGTCTGAACTCTAAAGACCCATTGTGCTGCCTCTAGTGCACATGTCAAGATTTTGAATCAGGTTCTGACAGAGTTTATATTATGCCCTCTCCTTTCCTATAGAAGCCTACTCTGGAGCCTACAGCCATGCCTAGAGCATACTCATCTTGACTCCTCTAAGACCAGGAATGAAGCAGAAATAACTTGAGTAGCTGAGTGAGAGAATACCTGGGAACACTGGATGTTATAGGACTTATTTCCTGGAAACAACATAGGAAGAGTGAAGCCAAACCTATGTTGACCTTCTACTCAGCCACTTTCTAAGGATCTGAACTTGGGCAAACTATTAAACCTGTTTGAATCTTGGTATTCCCATGTATAAAGTGGGGGAAGAATAATATCTGAATTCAGTGTTCATTAACACATTTTTTAGAGATCAGTCAAATGCAAATCAAAACTATGCTATCACCTAACCCCAGTGAGAACAGTCCACATCTCAAAGTCCCAAAGCTGCAGTTGCTGGCAAGGGTGTGAAGAAAAGGGAACACTTTTATACTTCTTGTTGGTGGGATTGCAAACTAATACAGCCTCTTTGGAAAGAAGTATGGAGAATTCTCAAAGAACTCAAAATAGACCGACTATTTGATCCCACAATCCCATTAATAGGCATGTGCCCAGAAGAAAAAAAAATTTTATCATGGGAACATTTGCACTAGATTGTTTACTGCAACTCAGTTTATAGTCACCAAGATGTAGAAGTAACCCAAGTATGTATTAATAATACCCATGAATGTATTAATAATAAAATGTGGTACGTGTATACCATGGAACGGCTCAGCACCCGTAGCACAGTGGTTACAGCACCAGCCACATATACCGAGGCTGGCGGGTTTGAAACCGGCCCGGGCCAGCTAAATAACAATGACAACTGCAACAAAAAATAGCCGGGCATTGTGGTGGGCTCCTGTAGTCCCAGCTACTTGGGAGGCTGAGGCAAGAGAATCGTTTAAGTCCAAGAGTTGGAGGTTGCTGTGATGCCACAGCACTGTACCAAGGGTGACACAGTGAGACTCTGTGTCAAAAAAAATAAATAAATAAGAAATTATGGAGACGTTACATCTTTTGTATTTACCTGGGTGGAGTTGAAAGACATTCTTCTTAGTAAAGTATCATCATAAAGAATAGAAAAGCAAATATCCAATATACTTAATATTGATATGAAGCCAGTGGACAAACTAATACATGCCCACACAGTAGGAAAAACTCAAATTTAATTCAAGTTGGAAGTCGGGAAGGGGGGGGGGGGGCAGAAGAAGGATTGGTGTGCTCTCAATTAATGGGCACAATGTGAGGGTATATGGCACAAGAAATGGGTGCAGGACCTTACCCAACAACTACAAACATTGTAACCTAACCATTTGTACCCTCATATTAATCTGAATTTTTTTTTAAGAAAGACTTTTTTTTGAGACAGTATATCTGAAGCACCTTTATTAAAATAGTCACATGATTGATACTTAAATTGGTGACATTCACATCAGTAAAGTGATATAAGATAGACCAATAAATAATACAAAATTCAGTTAAAACTGGGTTAGAGAAGAGAGATATTAAAAAGGAGAAAACATAAGTTTAGCTCACCATGAAATGAAGCTGATTTCCAGCAATGTGACATAGTGACTAACAGCTTAGACCTTTAACTTCATGAAATTTTGGTTTAGATTCCATTTTTTATTCCTGTTTTACATTTCTTGACTATCTGAAAGGTAAATCTTTTAAACTTTATTTCTTTGTCTATGATGCGGGGATAATTATAATTACCTAATAAAGTTATTTTAAGATTTGTTCTATTATTTAAATACAAATATATTGTAGTATATACAGAGTTCCCTGAAGTTAATGTTGTACATGAGCTTTATGGACTCCCTGTACATGTACATATAAACATACGCATCTGACAATTAAGTTCTCAAAGTTATCCTAGAAACACTGTTACATATCTGGTTGCTGAATATCACTATGGTCACCTTTATGGTATTCCCCTTGGGATGCTATGCATGGATGCCAGGGCCTAGTCTGTCCATCAAAGTTGTTTTGGAATTCTTTTTCTGGAATGGCCATCAGAGATGTTGTACAAGGTCCAACAAGTGTGTGAATTTGCCACCATGTGCTTACGTTAGCATCACTGTACAAATAACTCAGTAAGGTTTCATAACCTTGGTAAATCAGTGTCTCACAGCTGTGTTGTGTTGAGATGGGGCTGTGTCTTGCTGAGTGGCATTCATTAGTTTATTGCATATTTTTGTGTAGTTTTCATGAATAACTGAAAACAAAAATACAGTCTATTAAAATCATAGAGCATCAGCATCTTTATATTTCCCTAGGTGAGGCATTGATGGAGAAAGGGAAGAAGTACGGTAACATTGGAGGGGAACATAAAGCCATAGCGTATCTGAAAATCAGTCTTAGTATCTGGGCATATTTAAAGCTTTATGGCATGCAGTGCCCTCCTTCCCATCTATCTTGTTTGGTTTTCTGCTCTTCATTTTATGAGCCAATTACCTGACTTCTAGGCATAAGTTTGAAAAGCCGGGGCCTTTACTACATGTTACAATATGTGGTAACTTGATTTTGAATTATAAATAGGGGGAAAAAAAAGAGTTTACATTACCTCTGTAATTGATGTCCTGACCCCCTGTTTCCAATCAGTACAAACATTTGTCAAAGTCTCCTGTTAATTATAATTGTACTTGCTAACTTCCAGTCAGTTGTCATTTTCATTATATCCCATGACTTTGTAATTAAGCCTTTTGAAATAGATGGAATTTGTGATGGCATTGAGCAATAATTTCTGGCTTGGCTTTTGGTTTTTGATAGAACCAAGGAGATAAGGAGGCTTGAAATTTCAAACTTCTTTTGAAGGGAACTATAGGTACACAAATGTCATTTATAGCTAATACTTAACATGAAATTATGATTACATGCACTTGGTAATCTGCAGAGTAAAAAAAGATCATTTGAAAAAATGTTTAGGAAGTATTTCCTAGAAATGTGCATGCCACTTTTCTTTATTCAGAATAAAGGCCTGTAAGATAACAAAAGAATCGTTGTTATTCTGCCTATAGCTTTACTTTGGGATTCAAAAGCTAAGTACTAGTTGTGAGAAATCTAGTCCATGGAAGTTTAGGACTTCAAAACAGGAGTCCTGTAGTCAAGGCTTGGCCACTGGGGCAGCAAACCTATAGGCAAGACATTTTCAAGTCCTTTTGATTTGACGAGAGGAGGAGAGAGAGAATAGGAGGGGTGGAATCTACAGAAGTAAAGGGTGTTCTTCTGTGTCAGCAAGTATGCACTCAAAGATTAGATATGAGGACGTGGATCTAAGGATAAGAGAACCTCGGAATCAGATTAAGGGGACTACTAACAGGTTTAGGGATGAATGTAGCAATTGTATAGTTTGCTATCCAAACTCATTCATTTTTGAGAGTGAAAGGCAATGCATAAGTATGTTATGTAAATAGTCTTACTCAGGACAGCCCTGGACAAATGGGACATATAGTCAGCCATTCTTGGAATAGAGAGAATAAGACATACAGTAAATAGCAACATTTTGTATTCTTGCTCCATTCACTTTATTTTATTTATTTTATTTTTTATTTATTTATTTATTTATTTTTATTAAATCATAGCTGTGTACATTGATATGATCATGGGGCATCATATACTAGCTTCATAAACAATTTGACACATTTTCATCCCAATATTCAACATAGCCTTCCTGGCATTTTCCCAGTCACCGTGGCATGACATTTACATT
>CAUYPK010033633.1:0-11197 GCA_963574355.1 Loris lydekkerianus
GGTCCAAAATTTTTAATTTTAAAAAAAAAAAAAAAAAAAAAAAAAAAAAAAACCCAAAAGATAGAATGACATGGTATTTTGAATTTTCCTCAAAATAATCCTATGTGATAATTGATAAGGGTACATATGGATGAAATAAGATTGACCAAGAGTAATTGTTAAAGTAAAATAATAAGTACAGGAGGTGTATTATCTATTTTTCTAGTTTTGTAAAACTTTTTTTACAATAAGAAGACTAGGGGGAGAAGTTTCTGATTTTAAGATACCAACCTGAGTTATATTAAAGGCTTTTCCACCTATACTAGTAGAAAAGTTTGTTTTTTAAAAGAAAATATTTATGTTAAGAAATGAGGGAACATTCTTAGGGACCCAGTCAGAACCGAGATATCTGAGTCTGAAGATGATTGGGTTGAAGAGTTGATCCTACAGAAGACAGTTCCCCCAAAGTCAAAGAATCACTCAGACACATACAAACTTTTTGGTTTTTTTTTTTTTTTTTAGAAAGTCTCACTGTTTTGCCGTCGGTAGAGTGCTGTGGTATTACAGCTCACAGCAACCTCAAACTCTTGGGCTCAAGTGATTCTCTTGCCTCAGCCTCCCAAGTAGCTGGGACTACAGGCACCTGCCACAACATTGAGCTATTTTTAGAAATGGGGTCTCGCTCTGGCTCAGGCTGGTCTCCAACTCGTGTCCACCGGCCTCGGCCTCCCAGAGTGCTAGGGTTACAGGTGTGAGCTACCTCGCCTGGCCCTACATACAAACTTTTATACCAAGGAAACCAATGTTAAGTTGATTTCATCTAACAAAGGAATAATAAATTTTATTTAATAAAAAGGGAAGAAAACATAAGGAAAAACTTAGGGCAGTTCTTAAAATATAGTCTTTCTAATTTCTTGAGTAAGCTACTGTAGCTGGCAGCTAGTAAAGAGGCCTGTCAGGCTGTTGTGCCCTGTGGCAGCTGGACAGGTCAGCAGGGAAGACGATTGCAGTTACTTATGGGTACTCTGGAAATTTAAGAATTTACTTTTCAGTTATATGTGACAGGCTGTCTCTAGTAATGTCTGTCAGTGTCTGTGTTAATGCCTCTATCCTAGTTTTTCCAGGTTAACACTATTTCCTTACCAGTGTATCTGAGTTCCTCCCTTTCGGTTAAACTCTCCATCCAGGTTGACCATGAGGGCTTCACTCTTTTCATACAATTTCATTAGTTGAATGTCATTTTGAAATAATGGCTATGTAGCAACATTTAAGTGCCTGAGTATTAGACAGTGGAGGAGGAGAAAAGAAGAATAATGCTGAACATCCTAAGAAATATGTAGACACTGCTTTATGTCTGATTTTTTAGTTTACTTAAGACTAACCAAGAGAATAATTCCCAAGCATAAGCTTGGTCACATTTAGTTAACCAAGGTTGTTTTTTTTTTTTTTTTTTTTTAATTGATTGATTATTCTACTTTTTCTTCTCTCAAAAATATTTCTCTAGTCATTAAAAGATGAATGAACTATTATACAAATTCTTACTAGGCTGGCCAATAATTGTGGATAGTTCTATTATCTGGGTCTCTTTTAGCCAGTATATGAAAATTTGTTGGGCTTCTAAAGTTTGAACTGTTAAATTTGCTTTGTGAGCCACAGTCCATATCACATATGTTCATTCAGAAACCCCTAGCCAGGGTAGAAGTTTTTGTATAAGCTATTAAAATCCATGTTCTTGTAATCTTTAAGTTTCATTTTAGTGTTTTAATTAGATATAGTGCCTGAGGGTTTTCTTTTGAGAGCTTGAAAACCTGGATGACCAATTTACTTGTGGCACAAACACCAAAAAACCATTAATATTGAGGGGGAGAAGTGAGAGAAGAGGCAGTACATGGTAGAGTTGTTCTGTCCTGAGTCTTGATCCGAAGGTGTTGGGGAAAGCTATACTTTTAGGAGTCATCATCTTCCGGAGTATTTTATTTTATTTTACTTTATTTCTTTACTTATTTTTGTTTTACTTTTTATTTATATATATATATATATATCTTTAGAGATGGAATCTTGCTTTGTTGCCCAGGATGGTCTTGAACAACTATAGAAGTGATCCCCTCACCTTAGCCTCCCAATTAACGGGGACTACCTAGTGCGACCATCACACCCTGCTTCCTTGAGGCCTTGTAATAAGACCTGCGATCTACCTCTGGGCAGAACTGATGATACCTGCTTAGAGGATTCTTGAGTATACGTAAACTGTGTCCTGGTGCCTGCAAGTTACATGTTAGTCGTGAACATCTGACAAGTTTATTTGAGGCATTTTCTGAGGCTGACTTCCATGGGTGGCTTTTCTATTAAACTGTTTGCTGCAGTAGATTATGTGAGGGTGTGTGCAGGGGTATTTTTTTTGAAAGGTAGCTTGCAGCTATCAGTCATACAACACAGGACACCTGACAACTAATATATGGTATTAGTTGACGGTACTCAGCAAGAACAGGGTATAACCGGTTAAGACTGTTAAGGGCCATGTTTATCATACACTGAGCATCTGCAGGTTTGAGGTGTTGCTTACTTTGCCTTGATGGCAGAAGTAAGACTTTACACCGAGGATAGCAGAAGTCTTTCTGGACACTTGGACTATTTTAGCATTGGCCTTTTAACAAAGGAAAACTCCAGTCAATTAGAAAAAATATTTATAAACTATTAGTAGGTAATCATTTGCCACATAACATTTCAGTCAACAATGGACCATATATATGACAGTGGTCATGAGGAGTCAGCCATTGTGATGTCCTAGTGCAACGCAGGGCATTACAGGTGTGAGCCACTGTGCTAGGCCTTAGGCTGTGATTTTCATGGTGGTGAAATTACCTAACCATGTACTTCCTGAGAATGTTGTCAAGAGATGCCTCACTACATATCTAATGAAATCTAAGTGGGAGCCTAGAGCCTTCCCTACGTTATAATTTCTTCTGGCTTGTGACAATGGAAGATAAGGCAATTCTCAGGAATAGTTTTGAGTTTTTTAAGATTTCCCCACCAAGGTGTATTGGCTGTAATCCTAGCACTCTGGGAGGCCAAGATGGGTGAATTGCCTGAGCTCAGGAGTTCAAGACCAGCCTGAGCAAAAGCAAGATCCTGTCTCTAAAAATAGCTGGGTTTTGTGGCAGGCACCTGTAGTCCCAGGTACTGGGGAGACTGAGACAAGAGGATCGCTTGAGCCCAAGAGTTTGAGGTTGCTGTGAGCAATGTCACCATGGCACTCTGCCCAGAGTGACAAAGTGAGACTCTTATCTAAAAAAAAAAAAAAAAAGCCCAAAACCAAATAAACAAAAAACCCCCCGATCCCCCCCAATATTTTTTTAAAGCCTGAATCATTGTACCTGTCATTTTTCTTGGTGGTGGTAGCTTTTTGTTGTGTATGTCTATGTTTGTACATGTATTAAATATCAAATATGAACATAGTTTTGGGTGAAACAAAGCCATTTTGAGATAGTGCACTGTACAAGCCACAGAAGCGGCTTTCCTCATAATGGGCTTTAATCTTGAAATTGACATTCTTTTCAGAAGTCTGATTTCCTCTACGTCATTTAATTAATTTTTAATGTTTTAATTGCATAACCATAAAAGATAGAAAACTTTATATTTATAATGAGATAAACTCAAAAGATTATCTACTGTTAATTCAGAAATTTATCATGGAACATCTAGTAAGATGACTATCTTAGTATTAATAGAATGAACTATTGTAACAGTGCTTATACCAATACTTAAAAGTCACATTGTATCAATATAAAGTGTACCTTGATTATTTAAAGTATATGCATCATTACTGAGTTACTCATTAGGATGTATCATCAAAGCAAAACAAAATGAGGCAAGTTTAGATTTATTATTATAGTCGTTTTTTTTTAAAGGGAAAGGAATGAAAGTAGCTTAATTGAGATAGGAGGCAAAAGACTTGTGTGTGTGCAGGGCTGGTGTCTGGCAGCTATTGCAGATAAAGCAGTCTGTTTAAACATCAGCTGTAGGTTGAGAGAAATGTTGAATGATGGACACTGGGTGTTTCTAAGTCCCTAAAACATAACCTTGTCTTTTATGCACAAGTGAATAGAAATGTATAGTCAGGGTTGCTATACTAACTTATTAAGAAGGAAAACACCTGATTTAGTTTTGAGACATTTTAGTCAATTTGGTTGAGCTGTCTGAAATATGGAGAACATAAAATATGCCTAATTATTTTAGAAGACCTTCCTTTAAGGTCAGAGAATAAATCTTTGTAGTTACCAATGGCTGTTTGGGCAACGACAAAGGTATTTAGAGGAAAAAGAGATCTAACAGTTTATTATTTTGAATTTAAAGCAAGAAATTAAGGAAGGAAAAAAAAAAAAAGATTTTTCAGAACTGTTGAATCTTTTTCATCATTTAAAACTTTTTGACTTTAAAATAAAATATTGGCATATTAAATAAAACAATGTGTATGTCATCCTCAGTGTATGATACTGATAAATTAACCATTTCCTTAATGAGACAAAAACATATATTTCTCTGTTTTTACCTCATGTAGTCTCAACCATTTATATTAGTTTATTACCTTTGGCCAAAAATTAATTTGGTTTCCTCTAGACACCAGGAAGACTAGAAGGTGGATGAGCAGGAGCGTCTAGCTGTCTGTTGGAGCACTTTAGATATTCCTTTTGTAATTATTTAAAGTGGCAAAAATTAATGTGTATATTAACATCATCTAGAGGCATTTTTATATCCCTAATATATTATATTATGCAACATGTGAAAATGAGAATGACAGTGAATAGAAATTGCTAAGTGACGAGTGTTTTTTTCTTTCTCTTAAGAAATTACCCAAATACTCTAAGATTTTTAATATTTTTCTAAGATTTGAAAGGTAATTAAGGGTCTGGAAATTATCATTTAATTACTCAAAATGAGTCTGTATGGCGTGCAACTTTATAAGAATCTTTCATCTATCATAATTTTATTTAGTTGAATACATAATTTTACAATCTTTAATGAAGTGTTTCTAGCTATCTGGCCAAAAATAGTAAAAGTTGTTTAAGAAATCAAAATAATTAGGCTTTTCCTTGGACTTATGTAAACTAGAACATATTGCTAACATTTTTAGGTGGCAGTAAAATCACAGGGCAGTTTTTATTTTTTTTATTTTTTATTTTCTTGTTTGTTTGTTTGTTTTTGGCAGTTTTTGACCAGGGCAGGTTTGAACCTGCCACCTCTCGTATATATGGGACTGCCTTACTCCTTTGAGCCACAGGCACGGCCCACAGCAGTTTTTAAATTAAAATTGTTAAAGCTATGTAATTAATCAGAGTCATCTTGATTAGAAATATTATATGGATTTTTTTCTTGTATAACTAAATATCATATATTAAATTTTTGCCAGTAATCCCAGCAAACTGGGATGAACTGATGTGGGAGGATTGCTTGATCCTAAGAGTATAGGACCAACTTGGGCAACATAGCAAGACTCTGTCTCTACAAGTAACATTTACAAAGTTAGCCAGGTGTGGTTGTACAAGGGCATCTGTAGTTCCAGCTACTCAGGAGGCTGAGGCAGGATCTCTTGAGCACCGGAGTTTGAGGGTGGACTAAGCTGTAATGATCCCGCTACCCTCCAGCCTGGGTGACAGAGTGAGACCCACTCTCCCTCCCGCCCCCCCCCCCCCCAATTTTTTTACGTTACTTGAAAGGATTTTTGCTTTTTATCATGTACCTGAGTTCATTAATTCAACCCATAGTTGAAATATTTTCCTCTTCAGTTACAATTTTCATTTTAAAAAAAAGTTTCTTAAAGAACCAACATATTTCAAACATAAACAGCAGAAAATGAGTAAAAACTGATTTTTTTCTTATTTTGCATTTATATAATATTTACTACGTTAATATTGTTTCTAAAGGCCAGTTGGAAGTAGGATTTTATTTCATTGCATATTGATAAATGCTTGTAATCTGATTTAATAATTTCCTCAGATAAAAAGGCTTATCAGTTTATTTGCCTAAAAATTCATATTAATAACACAGAAAATGTATATTTACTAGTTAGAGAAACTAGTTATGATAGCAGCAAATATAAGGCAGCAACAGAGGCACTGGTTTTTATTGAGCATGTAATTAAAGAACCAAGTTTTGCAAACATTACTTATCTTGCTGGAAGGCTTATGTGAAAGAATATATAGATCTTGGTGTAACTTCCTTAGTCGTTACAATTGGTATTTTCCTCTGCTTCCTTTGCACAGGAATATCTTATACATGTGATGTGAGTCCTGTACACGTATTTTGACAAGCATAGGACAAGTGTTTTGATACTAGGTCCTTCCCACCAGTGGTGATGTTGTTTGTCAATGTCTGGTTTTAACAAAACTGAGCAGTTGGTTATGACCTCACTAATGATTCTCTCTGGCCATTTTAGCGGTTTGCTGCTGTGATCATGAGAATAAGAGAGCCACGGACCACAGCACTAATTTTCAGTTCTGGGAAGATGGTGTGCACAGGAGCCAAGAGGTAGTAACATGTTTTTGTTACTTTCTTAATTAAAATGGTTGATTCTAATCACTTTAGACAGCAGTGACTTTATTCTCTTAAAGTCATACGTGAGTTTTGCACTTGGATTACAATGCTTTTTTATCCATACAATTCAGTTGTATTTTGTTTTTATATATTTAATATAATACAACATCAGAACTACTTTTTTTTGAGAAAAAAATATGTTTTTCCCTATGTTGCCCTCAGTAGAGTGCTATGGCATCATAGTTCACAGCAACCTCAAACTCTGAATCTTAAGTGATTCTCTTGCCTCAGCCTCCCAAGTAACTGGAACTATAGGTGCCTGCTACAACACCCGGCTGTTTTTTTTGTTGTTGTAGTTGTCGTTGTTTAGCCAGCCCCGGGCCGGGTTTGAACCCACCACCCCTAGTGTATGTGGCCGGTGCCATAACCACTGAGTTATGGGTGCCGAGCCAACATCAGAACTATTAATAGTCACAGTTTCACAGTTTTATGACATCGCAGAAATGGATAAAGGAAAATTTGAAAGTCAGATGATAGAATTAGTGAATACATTCTTCAATGATAAATCTCATTATTTTCCTGTGAAAATGAAGCCTGCTAGTTTTCATCTCAATAGAAATTTATGAGTTAAAGTATAAAAAAGGTAATTGATCATGATAACATCACACTTCACATCCTTAAAATTTAGGGCTGTCAATGATTTCATGAATTGAAAGGGTAATTGTTTTGGTAGGCCTGCAGTTTTCTGTCTGTTAGTAAAATTGTTAATTTTGATCTTTTCTCTTCTTGGAAGGATGTTGAACAGTTCATTGTATTTTTTATTAATTTCCTAACTTGGACTTTTTATAAGTTAATCTAAATAATTATTTTAGCTGGGGTTGAGTATATTTCTTTTTCCTTTCTCTAGTGAAGAACAGTCCAGACTAGCAGCAAGAAAATATGCCAGAGTTGTACAGAAGTTGGGCTTTCCAGCTAAGTTTTTGGACTTCAAGATTCAAAACATGGTGGGGAGCTGTGATGTGAAGTTCCCTATAAGGTTGGAAGGCCTTGTGCTAACCCACCAACAGTTTAGTAGGTAAGGCTGAAGTATATTGTGATTACTTTTGGCAACACTTCATTTAAAACCTATTTAAAATTGTTCAGGATAAAGCAGATGGAAAATGTTCAGAATGGAAGTACCAGTGACATCATAGTTACATTTTCTTCCTCACGTCCTCAGTGACATTTATCACCTTCACCAGACTCTGGTTCCCATACTACTTGGTAATACCCAAAACTCCCCTCTGTAGGAATGAATTTGATTCCTCTTCTCTGTTTTATTTTAGTGCTCAGTAAATAAATTTTAAATGCACAAATTGAGTCAAAAACCTCTCAAAACAGTTTTTTCCCAGTTTGAATCTTTTTAGTTTAAGCAGATCTACAGGCAAACTGTTAAGTTGAGCCGTAAGAACTTTTTTTTTTTTTTGAGACAGAGTCTCACTTTGTCACCCCGGGTAGAGTGCCGTGGCATCATAGCTCACAGCAACCTCAGACTCTTGGGCTCAAGCGATTCTTTTGCCTTAGCCTCTGGAACAGCTGGGACTACAGGTGCCCACCACACCACCTGGCTTCTTTTTTTTTTTTTTAAGAGAGACGTGAGGTCTCACTCTAGCTTAGGCTGGTCTTGAACTTGTAAGCTTAGGCAGTCCACCTGCCTGGGCCTCCCAGATCCCAGAGTGCTAGGATTACAGGCATGAGCCACTGTGCCTGGCTGATAAGAACATTCTTTCCAATCATCTTTCCTCCTACTTACAGGGACTGCTGGCCCCACCTACCTTATGGGCTCATCCCACTGTCTTCTCTTGCTCTCTGCCCACAGCTGTGCCAGCCCCCCACTTCCCCTGGACTCCCTGTGTTCCTCTTGCTCTGGGCCTTCACTCCTGCGACTGCAGTACCTGCTCACTGTAGTCTCACTTTTCACCTAGGAAGCTCCCACCTGAGTTTCTGATGTCCACCCATGCCATAGAGCAGCCTGTCCTGATTTCCCCCTAGGTCAAATACACATCCTGTTTTCAGCCTCAAAAATGAGGTTACTAGGATTAGTAAGTACCAATAGTTCATTTAGTCACATAACTCAACGGGGATAGGTTCATTCTCAGGCTAGTATCTGGTGTATTACTTAGGTCAAATAAATACAATTAATAGAGAATATTTCAATTTAAGGTAGTAGGATATGATTAAAAGGTAAACTGTCACTATCAGATCTTAGAAATAGATCATTATTATTATTATTAGGCTAAGTTGCTATACCTACACTTGTCCAGAATGAATTTGGATTAGAAACTGCAGAAGGTAAATACAAAGCTCTCGTTTTTATGTCAGAAAATTCAGATGCAGTAGCAATGGGGAAAAGTGAGAGCATAGGTAGCCTCCTGTCAACTAGTTGGTTATTAAGTGTTGATTCCAAGGTAGCCTCACTTGCTTATGTATTTTCTCCTTTGATGCTACTTTAAGAACTGTCTTTACCTATTAGTTAGTTTGCTTGTTTACTCAGCATTTTCCCTCATACAGGTCCTTATTTTATCTAAAAGCATGGAAAGCTCTTAATTTCTAAACTGTGTTTACTATTTCCTTCTAGTTATGAGCCAGAGTTATTTCCTGGTTTAATCTACAGAATGATCAAACCCAGAATTGTTCTTCTCATTTTTGTTTCTGGAAAAGTTGTATTAACAGGTAAGTTGTAATAGGAAGTAGCGTCGTTAAGTTTGGAAGAGTGTCATGGGTGGCATTTTCTCAGTGCTGGACAGTGGGCTAGCTTCTCATGTAGAGGCCTTCCACCCTGACACTCTGGTGACAAACATGCCTGCAGGAGGGACAGAGTGAGAGCAGGGAGGTCTGACCAAGCCCTGGTGCTTCCTCAGCCAAAGCACCACCTATGTTGACAGTGTGTGGGGGACGGGGGCTGTGCTTCGAGTGAGGCTAGTGATTCAGTGGGACTTAGTCCTGAATCTGTGGGATTCTTCAGTAGTATCATGAGATAATCAGGATGATTCCGAAGAACTTAGTTGAAGGCAGCAGAGAGCAGGAGGGTTCACTGGTTCCCCTGCTGCCCAGGCCACTGTTCAGGAGTAGTGGAGGGTGTGATGACCTGCCAGTCTTTAGAGAGCTGAGCTGCAGAGCAGGAGGCTGGAGCCATAATGGTGTACTGCTTTTGTGTGTGTGTGTGTGTGTGTGTGTGTGTGTGTGTGTGTGTGGTTTTTTTGCAGTTTTTGGCCAGGGCTGGGTTTGAACCCACCACCTCTAGCATATGGGGCCTGCGCCCTACTCCCTTGAGCCACAGGCACCCCCCTGTGTGTGTGTTTTTAATAAAGAAAAGAGGTTTATTTGGCTCACGTTCTGCAGACTATACAAGCCACATGACACCAGCATCTGCTTCTGGTGAGGCCTCAGGGAGCCTCCAAACATGGTGGGAAAGCAAGGAGCAGGCATGTCACATGG
Organism: Loris lydekkerianus; assembly: GCA_963574355.1. Classification (NCBI taxonomy): domain Eukaryota; kingdom Metazoa; phylum Chordata; class Mammalia; order Primates; family Lorisidae; genus Loris; species Loris lydekkerianus. Next base: position 9,988 of record CAUYPK010033633.1, read on the forward strand.
CAAGAAAGGAAGCAGCAGGTGCTGCTTTTGTTCTTTAAAACATTTGAAAAAATAGTTTTTTAAAAACAATAACAGGATTGTGACAGGGGTGCCACCATTAATGTCTTTTTTTTTTTTTTCTTTTGGGACAGAGTCTCATTATGTCGTCCTTGATAGAGTGCTGAGGCGTCACAGCTCCCAGCAACCTCAAACTCCTGGGCTTAAGCCAGTGTTTCTCAACCTTCCTAATGCTGCGACCCTTTAATACAGTTCCTCATGTTGTCGTGACCCCCCAACCATAAAATTATTTTCATTGCTGCTTCATAACTAATTGTGTTACTGTTATGAATCGTAATGTAAATATCTGATATGCAGGATGTATTTAGGTGACCCCTGTGAAGGGGTCACAACCCACAGGTTGAGAACCACTGACTTAAGCGATTCTGTTGCCTCAGGCTCCCAAGTAGCTGGGACTACAGGTGCCCTCCACAACACCCAGCTAATTTTTTTTGTCGTTGCAGTTGTCATTGTTGTTTAGCTGTTCATTGTCGAACCCGGGCCAGGTTCGAACCCACCATCCTTGGTGTATGTGGTTGGCACCGTAACCACTGTGCTACGGGAGCTCAGCCCACCATTAATGCCTATGTCTGTTTACCTGACTGATATGGAGAGAATGTGCCTATGTCTTTGGAAACGCCATTTCAGACTCTTCATCTACACCCCAACTTTTGTTCGTAGGTGCTAAAGTCAGAGCAGAAATTTATGAAGCATTTGAGAACATCTATCCCATTCTAAAGGGATTCAGGAAGACAACATAATGACTGCCCTGTGCCCTGCCTCTACCACCCATGTGTTCTGAACAAGTACGTTCTGGTACCACACTCAGGTGTGGTGGTGGCACCAGGCAATGCTTTTCCATGAGGCCCGCTGAGGCGTTGTTTGTGTACTGAGAACACCGTGCAATGTGCACTGAGCTGCTCCCACTGTGCTGCTGCCTGGGCAGCGCCCACTTATTTATATTTAGATTCTAAACACTGTTGTTGACAAGTTTAAGGGACAAAACTTCAAGTGTTAAAGCCACCTCTGCAATTCATTGGACTTGGGGGGGGGCGGCCCCCCCCCCCCCACCCCAAGGAAGGGCAGAGCGGGCCTGAACACTTGAAGTTTTGTCCCTTAACCTTGTCAACAACAGTGTTTAGAATCTAAATATAAATAAGTGGGCGCCGCCCAG
>CAUYPK010033636.1:0-25000 GCA_963574355.1 Loris lydekkerianus
CGCCTTTAGACTGCTCAGTCACTAGGTTACTAGGTCCCACCCGATCCTTGTTCTGGGACCCTGAGGGCGGGGCTTGCCGGGGCAGTTCTCTCACATGGCTTCCTGCGCCCAGCTCAGTGGCTCAGTCTGGGGCCCCAGACACTGCCCAAAGTTCTCCGCACTCCTGCTCCAGATCGCCCCCAGGCCTGTCAAATGAGTGCCAAGTCTAAGACCACCCAAACCATTCACCGGTAAGGCCTTTCCAGTTTGCAGTCTCACTGCTGCTTGTACTTATGGTTGCTGGTGGGATTAGGTTGATCGAACACATGCAACCACTTGCCAGTTCTCCACTATTTTTGTCCTCCTCTTGGGGTCCAGAAGTCCCTTGTTGGCTCCCTGTATCCTCAAAGGGATGATTATAGGCAGGTCCCACCGGCCAGAGATGCCTGGAGTCCTATCTCCCCAGACTCGGTGCGCCTAGTTGCAGGGAAGCTGTTACTCAGCTGCCATCTTTAATCCTCTCCATTATTATTATTCTTTTTCAATATTTCGTTGCAGCAATCATCTCATTTCTTCTGATTGTATTTATCTTTGTTTGTTCTTAACAAGGTTTTTGTTGCTTGTCCTTATCTTAAATATTGTTATTGTTATTAAATTTTAAGCCTCTTTAATTTTGTGAAGGCAAAAAGTGGAAACCAAATAAACACATGTACGTGTATAGAACAAAAAAAAAAAAAAAAAAGAAGTCTTTGCAGATTTCCTCATTTCAAGATCTTGGCACCTTTGTTAAAAAGAAGTTGCCTATAAATGCATGGATTTATTTTTAGGTTCTCTAATCCGTTCTGTTGGCCTATGTGAAAAGTGCTTTATCTTGTCTTACCAATTATTGAGAGCATCCTCTGCAGTGAATTGATATCTGTGTTGGTTTAGGCTGAGCAAGGCAATTAGGAAGACCTCAAAGTCAGCTGTCACGGGAGACCCTTAGATTCCAGGAATTGGCATGTATTAGTATTCCTGCCATGCTCACACATTTGCTGGGAGTGGCTCTGGGAAGTAGGAACTGGCCCAAGGGCAGTGCTAAATTTCAGAGCACATCAGCTGGGGCCCTTGGTTAATTACATTCCCCATGGTCCAATAGTTGTTAAGTCTACCACATGCATTCTTAGGGCCACATAATGTCCTTTGGTGAGCATTCACCTGGAGCATAATTATCTTTAATTCTCTTCCTGTTTGGAAAGGCTCATTTACATACCTCTCCTTCAGACCTTCTTGCCACTTATCTTTAAACCTGTTCTTTGCAAGTCCCTGACCAACTATCCATTAAACTATTGGTAAATCCTCTCCACTACTGCTGTTTAGATCTATACTTCTAGATATTGTTCAGTTCAGACATAGTGGACAACCAAATGTACTGAACAAAATTCTCCCTAGAAATTTCAGAGACATGCCTGACTGGATTATATGCTGCAACAACTTTTGCAGCAACCAGCTCATACTAGCCTATTGGTCAGAATAAACAGTAAATCAAGGCTAAGTTTCTTCCTCCTACTCAGCTGGTCATAAGGAACTCCATATGCATCCACGGTTATAGACTGAGAAAAAAGAAGACTTGCAGCAGAAGTAGATGTCAAAGGAGTTGAGCCATCGACTTAGGCAACTTGCTTGTGCCTTCCAAGTTTGCTTAATCACTGTCTCTTCTGTACCATTTCTACTTGATGATAGATTGCTGCTGTGTACACTCCCATTCTCCAGATCAAATAGCACCTAGTCTTATAGTTAGATACTTAGTGTTAGCAGGGCCTAGTAAAAAACCACGAGGTACTTCTCAAAATAAGGATACTTATCTATAAAAGAAGGTATGGGTTTTCTCTAAAGCCCGAGACAGAGGTTAAAGCTCAATTCTCCTTTTGGCATTTTACCAAAGGCTCCATAAAGAATCTCTATTTACCACATTCAAGCGTCATTGGATCTACTGGGTCTGAAGTTCCAAATAGCAGAGTAGCTAGCACAACTGCCTAGACTTGCTGCAGAGCCTTTTTGTGCTCTGGTCTCCACTCAAAACTGGCAGTCTTACGGGTTGCTTGCTAAACGGGTCAGGGCAACACAGGCATTCAAATGTGTTATATGTTGCCTCCAAAAGACAAAAAGCCCTGTCAAGCATTGTACCTCTGCTGTAGTGGTAGGTTATGCAAGATACAGCAACTTTTCTTTTAAAACATGCTCCAGACTATTAGCACATAAGATATTTAACCAAGGTTGTGAGTCCTTAAATGTTTGTTGTGTTATCTCCTATTCGGTGACCCATATGCATTTTACTAAAGTGTTTAAAGTACTTGCTACTATCTTCTTTTCAGATCAAACTGCATAATATCATCAGTCACTCTATGAAATGTCAAGATGATCAAGATCCCCACAGACTATATTATGGCATTCACCAAATTGATGTAGTCCTAAGACAAGTCTGTGAAGGTGGTCTCTTGGCTCAGTCAGGTAAAAACAAACTGCTTCTGGTGGTCACTGTAAATTGGTATAAAAAACAAAACAAAACATTTGCCTGATCACTAAGACTCTCTGAATCTTTGGATTCCTTTCTCTACATTCTGCCAGGAAATTCCGAACTCATTATATGCAGGTCACTGTTTAGTACAAGTTTCTGTCAACCAAGTAAGTGAATTCATAATACAACTTACAACTTACCACATTAAATCCAGAATCCTTGATAATTACACCCACATTAGTAAATTTGGCATGTTACATTCTGCCTTTTTTGGTATAATGCTCTTAGAATTCCATTCCCGTACATATTCATCAAGTTTCTGCTTATATAAATTAGAAAAATCTTGTACTTTTCCTTTGTTTTTCTTTTATTATTATTTTTTATTAAATCATAACTTTGTACATTGATGCATTTACAGGGTTCAGTGTACTGCTTTGATATACAATGTGAAATGCTTACATTTAACTAAGTGACACATCCATCACAATTATACTCATTTCTTAATAGTTTTGAAATGTACCATTGTATCACGCACATTAGGTGAGGTCCCCCCCTCTTCCCATACCCCCCTCTTCCCATACCCCCCTCCCTTCCCCTCTCTCTCCTCTTCCTTTCAATTATAAAATATTTCCTTCAAAATCAAAGGAGGCCAGGAGCGGTGGCTCACACCTGTAATCCTAGCACTCTGGGAGGCCAAGGCGGGTGGATTGCCTGAGCTCAGGAGTTTGAGACTAGCCTGAGCAAAAGCGAGATCCCCATCTCTACTAAAAATAGAAAAACTGAGCCAAGAGGATCATTTGAGCCCTAGAGTTGGAGGTTGCTATGAGCTATGATGCCAGACACTCTACTCAGGGAGACAGCTTGAGATACTGTTTAAAAAAAAAAAAAAGAATTAATTAAGGAGTATTCATTAGTCTTCTCAGCCTACCATAATAAATATGCCATAGGCTGGGTGGCTTAAACAACAGACATTTATTCCTCATAGTTTTGGAGACTGTGAAGTCCAAGATCAAGGTACTACCTGAACTTAGACTACTGCACCTAATTCTTACTATTCTGAACTACTGCACCTAATTCGTACTATTGCACCTAATAATTCATTCTCTTGGCTTTTAGGCAGCTATCATTTTGCGCAAACCTCTTAATGCAGAAAGCAAGCAAACAATAGAGCACTGTCTCTAGTGTCTCTTATAAAGGTATTGATCACATGAGACCAGTGTCCCACTGTCATGACCTTATCTAACCTAACTATCCCAAAGGCCCCACTTCCAAATACTATCATACTGATCAGGGGTTAGTATGAATTTGCAGGTACACAAACATTCAGTCCATGTGGTAACAGACTGATGCCCATGGAGTTATTGTTTTTATTGGTTTTGTCATGTACTTTATCACTCAGAAGTAGCTGGTCTATAAAAATGATGGAATGAGCTACATAAGACTCAATTACTTGTAATTAAGAGAAAATAACCTAAAAGGATGAGGTTCTATCTTACAGGATGCAGTATGTGCTTTAAATTGGTAACCAACAAACATGGTTCCCCACTCCAGGCCAGAAGATGAGTGAATCCAGTAATAAAGAGGTGAGAGTGGAAGTGGCTCATCTTACTATTGCACCTAATAATTCCTTCACAGGCTTTTTGCTTCTCATTACTACAATAGTGAGCTCTGTTAGTTTGGAAACCTTGTTTCCCAAGGGAGGAATGCTTCTACCAGGGGATATAACAGTATTTCTACTGAACTGGAAGCTGAGATTTTGGGCTTGTGCTTTTGAGGGTTAATCACAGTGGGCCTGAAATTGGCTTGAGCTGTTTGCACAGCACCATCACCTGGTTAAGGTATATGTCCTGACTAGTAACATATGAGTTTCAGGTGTTTTGTAGCAGTTTGTTAACACTAACAAATCATCCATCTAACAGTGAGATGGATGATTTATGACTGGAGACCTCTGCCTCTTCCCCAACCCCTTTCCCCAGGAACACAAAAACTTTGTTGCTGGGGATGCTTGTGAGGTAAGACTATGTGACCAGCAGGGTGTAACACTCCATTTGGGGCTGTCTGATGCTGAGGTGTTCCATGACCATATTGGTGATTTCTAATCCAAAAGAATGTGGCCCCAGGGCCCTGTATTAGTTTCCTATTGCTGCTGTAATACAGGGTGCCCCAAACATCACCATACATAGGGAAAATGAGAAATTGTAGCTAAGTGTACCTTAACTTATAAAATATCCTCTATGTGTTGGCCACCTCTTTTTATACACACAAAGTCGTCTCTCTCACTCATGGTGAACACATTCCAAGATACTGCTGCAATGCAATTTCCCCATGTCTGGAGACTTTTGGGACACCTTGTACTTTTTTTTTGCAGTTTTGGCTGGGGCTGGGCTTGAACCCACCACCCCCAGTATATGGCGCTGGTGCCCTACTCTTTGAGCCACAGGCACCACCCAAGGGAGACCTTGTACTTTTGTTTAGACCTAGGCTAAAATAGAAAAATACCAGTTAACTACTGATAAATTCCTGGGCTGCAAGCCCTCAACAAAATGAAGTCAGTCTGGTTCACTCCCTTGATAGATGGGAAAGTACTCATTAACTTCTTGCTTGACTAACTCCTGGACCTGTGAAAGGAACCAACTGTCCCTGGACTGACCTTTAAACAATACCAGGTGGAGAGAATACTGAGACAAAGGTATATGGAGGAAGAGTACTGTAACTAAGATGTATGGGAAAATATTAAAACAAAGATGTATGATGTATGACTAAGTAACTGCAAAATTCTGCTTCTGTATAATGCTTGCTTGCTAGCCCCATCTGAATGCACCTGGACAGCCTGCGTGCCAACCAGGATGCAGACTAAGCCTTAAAAACTTGACCCCTTAAGCACTCAGGGCTGCTATCAGAAACCCCATGTTGGGACACTGAGGCAGTTGCTGGCTGGCTCTTCAATAAAAGGACCCTGCTGTAAATTTGGCTTTGTTTGGCAGTGTGGTCTTTGCAGAACTCCTGGGCATAACACTTTACCACAAAACTAGTGGCTTAAGACAACATAAATTTATAATCTCACAGTTCTCGAGGTCAGAAGTCCAAAATCAAAGTCTAAACTTAAGGTGTCATCAGGGATGATTACTTCTGTAAATTCAAATGGAGAATCTGAGTCCTTGCCTTTTGCAACTACTAGAAGTTGACTGCAATCTTTGGCTTGTGGCCTCTTCTTCTACCTTCAAAGTTAGCAGAGTAGCATCTTCAAATCTCTCTTTAACTCCCTGACCTTTGTTTTTGTCCTCACAACTCCTTCCCTGCCCCTCCTGCCTTCCTCTTAAAAGGACCTTTGTGACTACAATGGGCCCACTGGATAATCTGGAATAATCTCCTCATTTTAAGGTCCTTTACTTACTCATATTGCACAATCTCATTTGTCATGTAAACTAACATACGCACAGATTACAAGGATTAGGACACAGGCATCTTGGTGAGTCCATTTACTTCCTTGCAGGCTTTGACATAGGGAGGACAATGAGAATTTACAACTGTTCTCTCCACACCACTTGGCATGAGGCAGCCATTGACTGTGATGCATAACCTTATTTTAATGCTACTATCATATTGTATCCTTTTCCTGTAATTTAAGCTATAGATTTGTTAACTTTGTCATTTTGATACCCCCATGTCACTGGCTGTTGTGATTAATTGTGATTACCTAGGAGAAATTGCTGCTACACAATGGGAGCAAAAAAGACTATATCTGGAACAACAGTAAATGCTCTTAGGACACCTCTTCAGATTTTCTATGTCCAATAGCGAATGTTTGCAAAAAACAATTATTCTTTTCCAATCTGGATGCCTTTTTTTTTTTTTTTTTTTTTTTTTTTTTTTAAATTATAAGATAGCTTAATTAAGAAAATTTTTTAGGGCAGCACCTGTGGCTCAGTGGGCAGGGTACCGGCTCCTTACACTGAGGGTGGTGGGTTCAAACCCAGCCCCAGCTAAACTGCAAACAAAAGAAAAATAGCCAGCGTTGTGGTGGGCGCCTGTAGTCTAAGCTACTCAGGAGGCTGAGACAAGAGAATCACCTAAGCCCAGGTGTTGGACGTTGCTGTGAGCTGTGACGCTACAGCACTCTACCAAGGGCAACAAAGTGAGACTCTGTCTCAAAAGAAAAAAAAAAAAAAAGAAAGAAAAGAAAAAAATTTAAAATAGATCTTTGTCAAAGAACAATGCAAGAAGGATCTAAGCAGTCCAGCATCTCCCTAGAGTTTCCAAATAGACCCCTCAAACTGCCCACTCTGACCAAGTACCCTTTCCATAGCTATCCAGCAGCTGGGTAGAAAGAACAGGGATAGGACAGGGAAGAAATGGAAAGAATAGGATAGGGAAGAAATGGCTTTGGGGCACCAGGCTCAGGGGGGCTCTCCACTGCCAGGGAAGCCACGCTCACACATTTGGCCAGATGAATCACCTTGCAGCCTAGGCATTGCGACCCCTTATGGTCAAAGAACTCCAATTGCACAAAGCCGTGGGGACTGGCGGCGTGGGGTGTTGCCCATGTCTTCCTCCACTTCTTGGTCCCGAGTGGCCCTTCCATCACAGCTCTGTCCATGGCTTCTGTGATTCCTGGCCAGAGGGTGAAAGGCAGGGCTGGGGCTAGATGCTTCTTATTCCTTTTAGGAATACAAGTGGTGACAGTGGATATTATTGTCTTTTCCTGATCTTATGGGGAAGGCTTTCTTTTACCACTAATATTAGCTGTGGGTTTTTCATAAATGCTCCTCAATCAAGTTGAGGAAATTTCTTTCTATTTTGTTTTTTCATTAAAGAATATTGGATTTTGTCAAGTGCTTTTTCTGTTGAAATAATCATGTAGTTTCTTTTATTCTGTTAATTTGATGTATTACAGTACCTGATTTTGTTGACCAATATTGCATTCCTGGACAAATGCCACTTAGACATGGTGTACAATCTTTGTTTTTGTTTTTTTTGAGACAGGCTGCTTCTGTTGTCCGGGCTAGAGTACAGTGGTATCTTCACAGCTCACTGCAAACTCAAACTCCTAGGCTCAAGTAATCTTGCCTCAGCCTCCTGAGTTACAGGGACGATAGGGGCATGCCACCATACCTGGACAATATTTCTATTTTCTGTAGAGATGGGGTCTTGCTCTTGCCACCACACGTGGACAATATGAGATGGGGTCTTGCTCTTGCTCAGTCTGGTCCTGATTACAAGCATTAGCCACTGCACCAGCCTATAATCTTTTTTATATATTGCTGGATTTGGTTTGCTAGTATTTTGAGGAATTTTATGACCATATTCAAGGAATATTAGTCTGTAGTTTTTCATGTATGATATTTTTCTGGTTTGGTATCACAGAATGAGTTAAGTGTTCCTTCTTTTTCAGTGGTGAAGAAGTGGTTATCTTTAAATATTTGGTAGGATTCACCAGGTGACAGTGAAGCCATCTGATCCTGAGTCTTTTTCTGACCATTGGATTTTTTAGATTACTGACTCAAATCTCTTATTATAGCTCTTTTCAGATTTTCTATTTCTTCTTGAGTCAGTTTTGGGAGTTTGTGCTTTTCTATAAGTTTTTCCATTTTATCTAGTGTATCTAATTTGTTGGTATGCAACCATTCATATTTCCTTATAAACCTTTTTATTTATGCAAGGTTGCTAGCAATGTCCCCTCTTCCATTCTTTTGAATTGTGACCTTTTTTTCTCTAGGTCATTCTAGCTTAAGGTTTGTCAATTTTGTCGATCTTTTCAGTGAACCAACTCTTGGTTTCAATGATTCTCTCTGTCATAGTTTATTTCTATTCTAATATTTATTTCTTTCCTTCTGCTTGCTTTGGGGTTAGTTTGCTCTTATTTTTCTAGTTTCTTAAGATAGTTTAGGTTATTGAAGATTTTTCTTTTTAGTGTAAATGTAGCATTTGCAGCTATACATTTCTCTTCGAGCACTATCTTTGCTGCATTCCATGTTTGGTATGTGGAGTTTTTGTTTTCATTTATCTCAAAGTATTTTTTTTTGTTGTTGTTGTAGAGACAGAGTCTCACTTTATCGCCCTCAGTAAAGTGCCATTGCATCATGGCTCACAGCAACCTCCAAGTCCTGAGCTTAGGTGATTCTCTTGCCTCAGCCTCCTGAGACTACAGGTGCCCACCACAACGCCTGGCTATTTTTTTGTTGTAGTTTGGCCCGGGCTGGGTTTGAACCCGCCACCCTCGGTATATGGGGCTGGTGCCCTACCCACTGAGCCACAGGCGCCACCCTATCTCAAAGTATTTTCTAATTTACCTTGTGGTTTATTCTTTGACCTACTGATTATTTAGGAGTGGTTTTATTTTATGCAAGGATTGCCAAGCCTTACTGGTAATTAACTTCACAATTTAGGGCTCGGCACCTGTGGCAAAGCGGCTAAGGCGCCAGCCACCTACACCTGAGCTGGCGGGTTCGAATCCAGCCCGGGCCTGCCAAACAATGACAGCTGCAACCAAAACAAATCGCTGGGTGTTGTGGTGGGTGCCTGTAGTCCCAGCTACTTGGGAAGCAGAGGCAGGAGAATTGCTTGAGCCCAGGAGTTGAAGGTTGCTGTGAGCTGTGATGCCATGACACTCTACCCAGGGTGACAGCTTGAGGCTCTGTCTCAAAACAAACAAACAAAAAAAACTCCCTCAACAAAATGGAGTAAGTCTGATTCACTCCCAAGATAGATGGGAAAGTACTCACGGACTTCTTGCTTGACTAACTCCCTGAAAAATGAACTGGGAGGTACCAACTGTCCCCAGACTGACCTTTAAAAAACACCAGGTGGGGAAAGTACTGAAACAAAGATATATGATTAACTAACTGCGAAATTCTGCTTCTGTACCATGCTTGCTAACCTAACCCAGATGCACCTGGGCATCCTGCGTGCCAACCAGGATGCAGACCAAGCCTTAAAACTCCTACCCCTTAAGCACTAGGGGCTGCTTATGTTAGGACACTGAAGCAGTTGCCAACTAGCCCTTCAATAAAATAACTATTCTTTAAAATTGACTTGTCTGGCAGTATGGTCTTTGAGAGACTCCTGGGCATAACAGAATACCGTATATACTTGAGTATAAGCCAAGTTTTTTCGGCACAAAATTTGTGCCGAAAAACCCAAACTCGGCTTATACTCGGGTCATATAGGTTATTTGATTTGGTGCGCGCGCACCTAATCAAATGCATGTAGTCTCCAGTCGTCTTCTGCCATCTGCTTGAGGGGGCGGTGCTTCAGCTCAGTCCACAAGTCCTGGCTGAGCTGAAGAGGTAGGTGGCTGAACTGAACTGTATTCCACTGAACTATTTAACCCACAACTATTGATATATAACCCACAGCTTGATTACCTGTTAAGCTACAGTTTTCTGCACTTTATTTAAAGTTTTAAAGTTGTTGTTCCTAGTTTACAGTTTTTCTTTAGCAATAAATATTGAAAAGCATTTAACCTACTGATTCCTCAATTATTGTAATTGTTTTGGGTATATATTTTTATTTTTGAAATTTACCAGTGGCTTCTGCATTTTCCACCTTGGCTTATACTCGAGTCACTAAGTTTTCCCAGTTTTTACGATAAAATTAAGGGGGTCAGCTTATACTCGGGTCGGCTTATACTCGAGTATATACAGTAACTCACTTCACAAAATCCCAAAACTACAGATTTTGGTGTGGATGGGGAGAGAATGGAACACTTCTACACTGCTGGTAGGAATACAAACTAATATGGCCTTTTTGGAGAGAAGTTTGGAGAATACTCAAGAAATTAAAAGTGGATCTACCATTTGATCTTACAATCCCCCATTATGTATTTACTCAGATGATCAAAAATCATTTTACAATGAGGACATTTGCACCAGAATGTTTATTGTAGCCCAATTCATAATTGGCAAGCCATGGAAGCAGCCCAAGTGCCACTTGGCATCCACTCATGAATGGATTAACAAATGCGGTATATTGTAGCCCAATTCATAATTGCCAAGCCATGGAAGCAGCCCAAGTGCCACTTGGCATCCACTCATGAATGGATTAACAAATGCGGTATATGTACACCACAGAATACTATGCAGCCATAAAAAATATGGAGACTTCACATCTTTTATGTTTACTTGGATGAAACTGGAACATTTTCTTCTAAGTATCTTAAGAATGGAAGAAAAAGTATCCAATGTATTTGATACTATTATGAAATCAGTGTATAATCACCTACACATTCATAGGAATGGTTAAACATAACTATAGTCCAGAAAGGAGGGAAAAGGAAGGAGAGGGGAGAAGAGGGGGTAGGCTGGACGGAGGGAGGGTATTTGGGGGGACCTAACCTAATGTGCATAATGGAATGATACATGTCTAAACTTTTAAGTATAGAGTATGAATGTCTTACAACAAATAAGTAAGAGATGGTTATGTTAGTAAGTTAGATGTAAGCCTTCCATATTGTATATCAAATCAGCACATTGTACTTCATAAATGCATCAATGTACATAGTTATTATTTAATAAAGAAATTTTAAAAATATGTAAGATTTTTATTGGAGTTACTAAACTGCCAAGGTCGAGCCCTATGAGATGGAGTTGAGAAGGGAAGGTAAGCTTGATTTTGACCATCCTGAGAAGTTGTGAAAACACTAACTTAGAGAGTCTTCATTTTTTGGACTCTGTTATCCTCAATATGCCAGATAAGCACCATTTAGATGATTTCAGGGTCCAGATTAATAGCTTAATATGTCAGAATTTTGTTCCAATTACTTTGTTACTAACCCATGATTTAAAATTCCAATTAAGGAAGAAGGGTCAAGATGGTAGACTAGAAACAGACTGAGCAAGGTGGCTCTCACAGATAACTGGAAGTGCTGAATATTTACCATTGGATTGATCATATGAGAGGAAGCACTGGGAATCAGTAGCGAGGAGGAGGAGGTATGGTGAAGAGGAGACAAGTGAGATGAACTGCTCAGCAGGACTGTAATTGGGGAAGGCACCCATACCTGGGGAAGGATCAGAGGAGAGAACTCCAGGTTCCTCATTTCCCATGAAAGTATCATAACCAGAGTGGTGGCAAGGCCCCCACACTAGACCTGAGTAGAGGGTGTACAGCTACACTACTCTAAAGGGAAAGCACACTAGCTTGTTTGGGTACTTCATAGCTGGTGCCTTTATGACATCCCAGGTTGGAGTGTTACTTGTACCCCAGGTTTCAGATCTGTGATTGTTATTTCTCTATTACCTCTGCCAAGTGAGGATGGAACAGGAAGTCATGGCACTCATTCATGTGGGCAGGTGATTACACCCCTTCTACCACTGCTGAAGGACTTTAACAGAGCAAGAGACCATAGACCCAGTGCTTGCTACTGTGTCCTAGGTAATCTCGTTCAACTATACTTCTGGTGGACCATCTCTACCTCATGTGCCTGCCTTGCACAGTTGACCTGTCCTGCAATAGCAGCTCTGTGACAGCCACAGGGGAACAGGAGAGATGTAGCAAGGATAAATACAGTGCATTCTCCCAGCTCCAGTCTGCTTAAGCTTCTGGAATAGAACTCAAGCATATCATCCAAGGACCAATCTCTGTCTTTACCGAGCAACAGAGGTCTCCACAGAGGAGAAGTGTACCATATCTTCTATTTGTTTTGAGCTGGTAGAAGAGGCCCCAGATGAGAAGGAACAAGTATAAAATCTCTGGCAACATTAAATAATAGGCTCCATCAAATCCCCCAAAGAATCACAATAGCTTTTTAGTAGTGAATTACAACCAAAAGGAAATCACTGAAATGACAGGTAAGAAATTCTAAGCCCTTACCCCTACCCAACTGCTTGTACACCCTGGCCACTCTTGGGACTTTCAAGTGGAAGTTCCCAGTCATCTATTTACCTTTGCACAATGCCTTTTATCTAAACTCAGCTAGGTAGGTGTGAGGAATATTATGCAAAGGTATATATGATTGATTGTCCACTTTTATGAGAAGACTTCATTTGAGCAGTGATTGTTTGTTTTTTTTTTTCCTTACAATTTTTGGCTGGGGCTGGGTTTGAACCCACCACCTCCAGCATATGGGGCCGGCGCCCTACTCCTTTGAGCCACAGGCACCGCCCTTGAGCAGTGATTATTTATGAAACTGTATCTGCTTTGGTATTTGAAATTTCAGAAAATGGACATTGTAGAGTATAGCATAGGAGGAAGTAAAGGATCTCAAGGAGTGGGGAGATAAATATATTGAGGTAGGCAAATCTTCTGGCCACCAAGTAAAACATTGTTATGTAGATCACTTCCAGTTCTGCTAGGGTATAAAGTTATATCTGGCTGTAGTGTTTTCCTGTCTTTCTTCTATAGCAGTAGCTCTCCAGGTATTGCCTGGATGCTTTCACAAAAACATGACTGGAGATGAAATGATTTCTTCAAAATGCATCTGAATCATTTTTCAGATTCATGTGCAAGTTTTATTTAAATGTATTTTAGTGCATGACTGAATTCATAGTAGGTTTTGGTCATTATCAATTTTAATAATCAAGATCAAAAGTGTAATTTCTATCATGGAGAGATCCACAGAATATTGTGATTTGGGGAGGAATTTTTTTCAGATGAGTATGAGGACACAAATGTTTAGGCTACATTATTTTCAATTCTAAGGCAAAGTTCAAATTGTAATTGAGCCCTTCACCAAGGAGGCGTGTTGAACACAGTCACATTGTGCACATTAGGTGAGAGCCTGCGAATGGTCATCCCTCTTCCCTCCTCCCCTCTCGCTATTCTACCCTCCCCCTTGCTAGACTGTACTTGTTTTTTCTTTTGTGTAGGTGTGTAGTTTATATATTGGTTTCATATTAGTATTGAGTACATTGGATACTTTTTTCCCCATTCTTGAGATACTTTACTGAGAAGAATGTGTTTCAACTCCATCCAGGTAAACACAAAAGATGTAAAGTCTCCATCTTTTCTTTCAGTTGAATAGTAATCTATGGTATACATATAGCACAGTTTGTTAATCCATTCATGGGTTGATGGGAACTTGGATTGCTTCTATGTCTTGGCAGTTGTGAACTGAGCTACAATAAACATTCTAGTGCAAATGCCCTTGAGGTAAAATGATTTTTTAAGTACCTATATACTCGAGTATAAGCCAAGTTTTTTTGGCACAAAATTTGTGCTGAAAAACACGAACTCAGCACAAATTTTGTGCCGAAAAAACTCGGCTTATACTCAAGTATATACGGTAATCTAGTAATGGAATTGTGGGATCAAATTCAAGGTTAACTTTTAGTTCTTTGAGAAGTCTCCATACTTCTTTCCATAGAGATTGTATTAGTTGGCAATCTACCATCAGTGCAAAACTTTTCCCTTTTCTCCACATCTATGCCAGCAGCTGCAGATTCAGAACTTTGTGATGTTGGCTAATCTTGCTGGAGTTAGGTGATAGTTCAGAGTGGTTTTGATTTGTATTTCTCTGATGATTAGGGATGATGAACACTTTTTCATGGGTTTCTTGGCCATTTGTCTATCATCTTCAGAGAATTTTCTGTTCAAGCCTCTTGCCTACTTATTAGTAGGGTTGTTTGCTTTTTTCTTGTTGATTCATTTGACTTCTTTATGCATTGTAGTTATCAGCCCTTTGTCAGGTTAATAGCATGCAAATATATTCTCCCATTCTGAAGGTTGACTTTATGCTTTAGTTTTTGTACTCTTAGCTGTACAGAACCTTCTTAGTTTGATCATGTCCTACTCATTTATTTTTGGTGTTGCTGTAATTGCCAAGGGGGGGGTCTTCATCATAAAATCTTTTTCCAGACCAATTTTTTCTAGTGTTTTACTTATATTCACTTTATAAATTTTATTGTTTCATGTTTAAATGTAAATCTTTTATCCAGTATGTGTCAATATTTGTTAATGTTGAGAGGTGCAGGTCCAATTTCAGTCTTTTACACATGATTAACCATTTCTCCCAGCACCATTTATTAAATAGGGATTATTTTACCCAGTGCATGGTTTTATTTGATTTACAAAGATCAGATGATATGTGCATGGATTTATGTCTAGGTTCTCTATTCTATTCCGTAAATCTATATCTCTATTTTTGTGTCAATACCATGCTTTTTGATCACTAGACTTGCAGTATAGCTTGAAATTTGGTAATGTGATAACTCTAGATTTGTTTTCATTTCGTAAATTGTATTGGATATTTGTCTTATTTTCTGGTTTTGTATGAAACAAAGTACTATTTTTTTTGAGTTCTTCAAAGTATGATGTCAGTACTTTGATGAGGATTGCATTAAATTTGTAGATTGCTTTGGGCAGTGGGGACATTTTAACAATGTTGATTCTTCCCAGCCATGAGCGTGTTATATTCTTCCATTTGTTAACATCTGCTATTTCTTTTCTCAGAGTTTCATAGTTCTCTTTATAGAGATCCTTCCCATCCTTTGTTAGATATATTCTCAGGTATTTCATCTTCTTTGGAGCTACTATAGAAGGTATTATGCCTTTGATTTTATTCTCAGTTTGACTTTTTATTGACATACATGAAGGCTACTGATTTTTGGATATTGGTTTTGTATCCTGAGATGTTACTATATTTCTTGATCACTTCGAAGAGCTTTGTAGTTGAGTCCCTGGGGTTTTTTAGGTATAAGATTATGTTATTTGCAAAGAGAGAGTGTTTGACCTCCTCTGTCCCAATTTGAATACCCTTGATCTCTTTCTCTTGCCTGATCGCAATGGCTAGGACTTCAAACATTATGCTGAATAGCAATGGTGACAGTAGTCATCCTTATGAGGTACCAGTTTTAAGTGGAAATGCTTTCAGTTTTACTTTGTTCAATATGATATTGGCTGTAGGTGTGTTGTAGTATAAGTATCTACACTTATAAGAAATCTCTATCAGTATAAGAAATGTCCCTCATAAGCCTATTTTTTAAAGTTTTATTGTCAGAAAAGTGTGATGGGTTTTGTCAAAAGCCTTTCCTGCATCAATTGAGGGTATCAGTGGTCTTTGTTTTTTATTTTATTTATGTGGTGAATTACATTTATGGATTTATATATGCTGTGCCAACCTTTCATCCCTGGAATAAAACCCACTTGATCATGGTATATGACTTTTTTAATGTGTCACTGTATTCTGCTTGCTAAGATCTTTTATTTTTTTTTTAATTATTTTGTATTAAATCATAACTTTGTACATTGATGCATTTATGGGGTTCAGGGTACTGCTTTGATATACAATGTGAAATGTTTACATTGAACTAAGTAACACATCCACCACAATTATACTCATTTTGTGCAACGGTACATTTCAAAACTATTGCTTGCTAAGATCTTATTGAATATTTTTGCATTGATATTCATTAATTATATTATTTTATAGCTTTCTTTCCTGGTCCTTTCCTGGTTTGGGGATCAGGGTGATATTTGCTTCATAGAACATGTTGGGGAGGATTTCTTCCTTCTCTATGTTTTGGAATAGATTATGCAATATGGGAACTAGTTCATCTTAGAAGGTTTGATAGAATTCTGATGTGAAACCATCTGGTTCAGGGATTTTCTTTTTTAGGAGATTTTGTATAGTTGTTGCTATTTCAGTGCTTGTTATAGATCTACTCAAAATTTCTAAATCTTTCTGATTGAGTTTAGGAAGGTGGTGTGATTCCAGGTTCCTCTACATTTTCAAATTTCTAGGCATAGAGTTTTCTGTAATAACCATTGAAGATCATTTATATTTCTGTGTATCTGTTATTTCCCCCTTTTTATTTAATTAATTAATTAATTTATTTATTTATTTATTTATTTTAGAGACAGAGTCTTACTTTATCACCCTTGGTAGAGTGCAGTGCCATCACAGCTCACAGCAACCTCCAACTCCTGGGCTCAGGCAATTATCTTGCCTCAGCCTCTTCAGTAGCTGGGAGTATAGGTGCCTGTCACAATGCCCAGCTGTTTTTTGGTTGCAGTTTGGCCAGAGCCAGGTTTGAACTCACCACCCTCAGTATATGGGGCTGGTGCCCTACACACTGAGCCACAGAAACCACCCCTTTTTTATTTTTGATTGAAGATATTAGCCATCTGACTTCTGTTTCTGGATAGTATGACCAAGGTTTTACTGTTTTTATTAATCTTTTCAGAGAACCAAGTTTGTGTTTTGCTGATCTTCTAAATAGTCCTTGTGCTCTCAATTTCATTTAATTCTTCTCTGATTTTGGTTATTTCTTTTCTTCTGCTAGGTTTGAGGTTGCGTTGCTCTTCCTCTTCCAGTTACTCGAGGTGGCCCATTAGGTTGTAGACTCTTGCTCTCTTTCTGTTTTCTAGATGAAGGCATGTAATGTTATACATTCCCCTCTCAGGACTGCCTTTGCAGTATTTTATAGGTTTTGATAACTTGTGGCTTCATTATCATTTTGTTCAATAAATCCAATGATTTCCTTCCTAATCTCATCTTTAACTCATCTGTTGTTCAGGGTAAGGTTATTTAGTTTTCATGACTTTGAGTATGAAGATTTCTGTTGGTGCTGAGTTCAACTTTTAGTCTGTGGTGGTCTGAGAAGAAACAAGAAATAATTTCTATTCTTTTGAATTTGTTGAGGTAAAATTTGTACCCCAACATATGATCAATTTTAGAGGATCATCCATGGGCTGATGAGAAGAATATGTACTCTGTTTTGTTAAGATGAAATGTTCTGTACATGTTTATTAAGTCCATTTGTTCTATGGTTGTGTTTAAGACCATTACTTCTCTGTTTAGTTTCTGCTTGGAGGATCTGTCCATTACAGTCAGAGGGGTGTTGAAATGTCCAACTATTATGGTGCTGGAAGATATGATATTGTTCAGATCATTTAGTCCCTTTTATGTATCAAGGAGCCTTTAAGTTGGGTGTATAAAAGGTAATGATTGAAATTTCTTCATGTTGTATGCCTCTCTTAACCAGGCTGTACTATTCATCCTTGTCTTTCCTTATTGTTTGTGGTTTAAATACCATTGTATGTTCCAATAAGATTGCAATGCCTGTTTTATTCTGATTTTCATTTTTCTGTTTTATTACTTTGAATGCCTTTACCCTGAGTCCTATTTTATCTTTAGATGTTAGATGTATTTCTTAGAGATAGCAGTTTAGGAAGGTGCTAAACTGGGTTTGAGCTTTTGTATGCAATCAGCCAGCCTGTTTCCCTTCAATGGGATATTGAAGCCATTCACATTTATTGAGAGAATTGATAGGTATGATGGCCTGTTAGTCATCTTGTTTTGTGGAGGTCCAGAACTTTGTTTTATCCCTTGTGCTGCTGTGGAATCTAGGCCTTGTTCCTTAATTTCTGAGTGAGGTTACTTTGGTGATGGACCATTGTGCTAGTCTGTATGAAGCATGGGTCTGAGTAGTTCCCATAGAGCTGATCTAGTTATGGAAAATTTCCTCAACATTTTCATGTCAGTAAAATATTTGATTTTTCCATAACAGAGGAAACTTGGTTTAGCAGAATACTGGATCCTGGGCCAAAAATTGTTTTGTTTACAAAAGTTAAAAGCCAATGACCATCCTCTTCTGCCTTAAGAAGTTTCAGCTGAAAGATCTATGGTCATCCCGATATTTTTCTCTTTATAGGTAATACTTCTCTTACACCTGGCTGCTTGCAGGATTTTCTCTTTTGTATTGACTTTGGCAAAGTTAATTACATTGTGTCTAGGAGGTGCTTTGCTTGGATTGAGTCATGCTGGGGTTCTGAAACTGTCTGACTTCCTGTGATTCTCCCAATGCTTGGGAAATTCTCCACTATGATGTGTTGAAGTAGAGCATCAGTGCTTATAGGACCATCCTTTTCTACTTCGGGAATCCCTATAATTCGGATGTTTGATATTTCTCTCAGGGAATATTTATGTTTTTGTTCTATCTTTTTTTCCTGCCTCTTTGAATGATTGGGGTCATTCAAAAGTCTTATCTTTAAGTTCTGAAATTCTTTCTTCTGCATCTTCTACTCTGTTACTGAATGCCTCTACTGTGTTTTGAACCTTCTTGAATGCTTATTTCAATTCCTTAATCTCTGGTATATCTTTCCTCATTATGTCCATATCCTTGGTGATGTTGTGTTTAAATTCACTAATTTCTTGAGACACCCTTTAAACTATTATTTTGGATTTATGTTTCCATCTTCTCCTCAATTCCATTCATCTTATTTACCATCCATATTCTGAATTCTATTTCTGACATTTTGACAATTTCTCTATAGATAGTATTTTCTGCTGTATCTCCCTTGTAATCTCTTGGGGGAGCTGATCTGCTCTGATTTTTCATATTGCCAGAATTCTGCTCGTTCCTCTCCTTGTGTATTTTCAGCTTTTTTATATTAAGTACACTTTCTTACTTGAGATGTTAGGTTGTCCATGAATAGTTATTGAAAAATAGTGTAATTGAGGACCTTTAGCGAACATCACACATCCCTATTTGGCAACTGAAACTGGTGGGTTGAGATCTGGAGGACTCAGGAAATGGAGCTAACCACCCTTTGGCCAATGAGCTGTAACTTGAGCTCGTGACCCTTCCCCAATAGCCCTGTGAAGCTCCCTTTCAGGGCTGCTGTGGTGAGAGCCTCTGAGGAATGGCCTTGCTTAGATAGCACAAACTGATTTTGTCCTGATGTCAGCCTGTCCTTCACCCAGTTTAAAAGAGCCATAGTATTTTGTGTTGGTGCTATAAAAGATTACAACAGCTGTGGGCCCTCTGCTGGTAACCTTCGGAGGAGGGGATTTTTGCGGATGGACTTCACCTTCCCTCCCATCATATCTTAACCTCCACTTTCACAAACAAATTCAAATTAGCTAGGAACCTTCAGCTCCAGCCGGTGGTGGACTGAGAATAAGAATCTAACCTATGTTAACCAGTGTGATGAAAATGTGTCAAACGATCTATGAACCAAGTGTATGGTGCCCCATGATCACATTAATGTATGTGATTTATAATTAAAAAGCTATGATTTATAATTAAAAAAAAAAAAAGAATCCACAAACCATTCAGACTGAGAGTTCTGATTGAACCTGCTCCATTGGTGCAAGCACCTGTTATGCAAACAAGTTCAGAGAAGCCACTGTCTCCCCCGCACCCCCAGGTCCTGGCTGAGGACTGAATAAAATGCAGTCATCACCCATGACTTAGGAGAGGATCTAGTTCCCAGGCCTTCCAATGTGGGTCACCTGAGGCTAGGCTTGTCTTTCTCCAAGCTGTTAGGAGTGGAGCTAAAATTTTCTGAGGTCACTGGGCACAGACATCAGGCAGGGACTCTCCAGAGGGCAGGGAAAAGGTTTCTCATAGCAGAAGTTCTGAGAGCCAGGAGCAACCACGCCATGCCAAATTTAGAACTGTGGTGCTACTGTTTCCTCTTGCAGCAGGGGGGTGGGGTGCACTCATTTCTGCACCCCAGAGTTCTCTCAGAGAACTCACTAAGCACACAGGCCTCTGCAGGAAGCAGTCCATTAGGTAACCAGGGGGAGAAGGGTGGGCTGAGGGCTCAGGACTGCAGAGATAAAATTTGTTCACTTTTGTGCCAGCCAGGATGGGGACGCAGAGGTAGAAATTGTCAGGTACAAGAGAAATAGGACTCTGTGGCTATCTCCCTTGAGGTGAAGTGAGAGGTTCTTGTTCACTGTTAACTCACAGAAAGCAGGCTTTTTAGTTGGAGGTGGGGTCTCCTATCCCCTTTGGCACCAGGCACCTTCAGTCTAGTTGCTCTGATCTCCATTATGTTTCTTCCTCTTTCTTGCCCTCACAGCTTATCTCCGTGGGGATGATATGCACCTTGATTTCTTCTCCTTGTGCTCAACTCCCCAATTTCAACCTTTTCACATTCACTTCAGTTCATCTTTTCTCCTTCTTCAAGAGCTTCTGGTAAAAGCTGCCTCTAGTCAGCCATCTTACCCCTCTATGTATTGTGATGTTTTACAAAGATCGTTTTTAGGGAATCTATAGCTAGAATTATATCAGAAAATATTAGAGGACAAAGATCTTGTCTTCTACTTCACCAGTGTATACTACAACATTAATGTGATAGGGCTGTGAACCTATTAAATGAATTATAGAAGGAAGACATTGGATGAGGAATTTCTTTTTCTATATTCCAGTCCAATAATTTGTTGAATAAGAATATTGTATTAGATTATATCTGAGTTCCTTTCTAGCTGTGGCATTCTAGGTTGATGTGTACTTGGATGTAATTCAAATACTTAACTGTTTCCTTGACAGTAGGGAAAGTTTAAGAGAAGACAGCTCTTCTTAGTATGGTTCTTAGCATTAATGTGAACTTGCCTTAACTGTTCCCAAAAGTGTTATAAGTCACATAAAACTGATGGAAGATTTTAGAAGCTATCCAAGTTTTTACTGCACAACCTCATTGTTTGGAGTGACAAGCTAAAGGTAAACCACAGATTCACTTGGCGGTCAGTGAATTTTGGATTATCTATCTCTATGGAATAAGGCCTCACCCCTTTTCCTGAACACATATTCTTTAGAATTGGAGGTAATACTGTCTCTGTGATCATGGAAACAATTCAGTTAGAGGACGAGTAGAAGAAAATGACTTTTAACAAATGTGCTTTTTATCTTTCCTGGCCACAATCTAATACTGCTTTACAGCCTAGCAAAACTGATCAGATTTCAAGTGAGCTACCTCTTTCTGCCTAATTTTGGTATAGAAAATAAGTTCTTGCTCATCTGACAGAGACAGCAGAGAAGAAATAGAAATATTTCTGGCAAATAGAAATATCAACCTCTCAGCATGATTACTCAGTTTCCCCCTACACTCCTTCTCCTTGTAATTTGGGATTACAGGCTTGAACCTTGAGCACTAATTGTTGGCGCTTGATAGCAAGTAACAGTTTGGGAAGAAATTAATTCCATGCATATGTTGCTTTTTACTTGCTTTAGTTCAGAGGATCTAGACTAAGAGTTAGATCTCATGTGGGTTGTTCCTGTGGAGTTATTTCTGAATCTTCTAGATTTACAAATCATTTAGTACCCAGCTGTTATGCTGCATGATTCATGGTTATGGGTGCCTTGCGTCAAATGCTCATCAGCAATTTCTTCCCTGTGGTTGCCTTGTGATTCAGTTGTTTTCAGTATGGTGTGCATCTCTTCACATTCATTTGGACTCTGCCTCCTCCAACTTCTGTTATGGAACAAATGAGTCAGTGTCTAATGGTGTTGGCTTGCCATCCAGTTACTTCAAGTTTTCTCTTTTGGGTAGGTGCCAGAGAAGATGGTGTTGCTGGCTTACAGAGGCGGGCTGGCTATCTTGCTGCCAAACTACCTTGAGAAGGGGGACAAAAATGACAATATTTTTCAGAATGAATACTCAGGAAGCATTCCATCAGTATACACAAGGACACGGAAAAGGGCATTCTTATTCAGTAGGTGGCAGTGTGATCTGGCTTGAAGAAGCTCAGCAAATTCGTACATGTATTTGGAGTGCTTTATCCTGATGTCTTTGACAGCTCCAATTTGAGATTTTATTCTGAGTATTTTAGTATCTTTTGTCAAGTACTTTTCTTAAAAAAAAGATCCCTTCATTTCTTTAGAAACTTCTTTCTTAGTAATGAGTGGTATGTGTTTATGACAAGTACTGTTATCTGAAGCTTTTGAGAGCTGGGTGGCTAATTGCTTTTAGTTGGATATATTGCCAGGTAGGCCATACTTCTCTTGCCCAGCTGAGGTGAGGGGAATTATTTCCTAATGGATATAGAGATTATTTCACTGCTTTTATCAGTGGGGCGCACTTTCTCAGCCCCTAGATGTTATTGGTTTCTCTGTGGGAGAGGGAACCTCCTGAGACCAAGTGTGTCAACTCTGTTGGAGTCTATTCAGCTTTCAGTGAATAGTACACATGGTATGGCTAAGTTGGGACTACAGAAGCACAGTGTCTTCTGTCAAGATGAATACAAGGCAAATCCCAAACTATGTCTCTGCAAGGCCCCTTTCCAGAATAATTTCTCAATACAAGTAGAAATCTTTGAAAAACCTTTGCTTTTTAGTAAGCAGGCTACTATCCAGCAGGAGGCCTGGATAGAAAGAAGAAATCATGCCTACCTAGGCCATAGCCAGTGTCTGTTATCATTGGGAAAATTATTGGCTGTTTGGCTTGGGTTGATAAGGCAGAGCAAGGGCTTAAATTTTCTTGTCTCTTTGTTTCAAAGTTATAGGTGCTAACATCTTGACTGGTTTCGAGACCTTGGAGGCCCTGTTTACGTGGTTCTGTTCCTTGTCTTCCATGCTGTTGAGCAGATGCTCGCAGATGTATACATATCCCCAGGAGGCCTGGGTAAGATGGTCGATGGTTGAGCACAATCTCTCTTCACCTAAGACAGGATTAAGAGTTTCTCAAATTGTTTACTGTTGATTTTACTATTCTCAGTAGTAATGTTCTATAAAGTTGCCAAGAACACTGAATTAGGTCCAATTCCTACAAGCTGATTTGTTAACCTATCAATATATAATTTTGTTTTATATGCTTCTGTTTAAAAAGTCATCTTATTTAACACAGATTATTGATTCATGAACATTGTACTCAGAGACAATGGCAAAATTCATGCCTTAATAAAGCTTATCTAAACACGTTTTCTCTGCAAGGCGCATCACAACCTCTTACATTTAGAAACACCAGACATCACCTTAGTGCTGTGCTTAGGGACCATTTTAAATAGTGAAATAACCAAGAAAAAAACCCACAAAAATGTAAAAAATGTAGCCATAGTAGGAAATATATTTTTCTATAGTGTGAGAACTGAAACGATGCAAGATGCCTTGCTCCTTCTTAACTGAAATGTGTACATTAGTGACTCAAATTTTTTGCCATTCTATGAATTACTGTGAAAGTACCATGAGTATTGATTCGGGGGACTTACAAATAATGTGTATGGTTTGGGTAATTTTATGAATATAGAATTTGTGAATAATGAGGATAAACTGCATTTGTTTGATGATGGATCAATGGCATTGTCTATATTTTAACTATTAGAATTCTTAGTCTTACCCAAAATCATCCATTATGGTAAATCAGGCTAATATGAAATGGGCACTGGTCAGTTAATTAGATCATGAGGATTGGGTTTCAAGCAACTGATTAGGGTAATTAGACTTTCTTAAACAGTATTGATCTGTTGGTTTTTCAAATGTATTAGTTAACAAATTTATTGGGCTAGCAATTCTATGGACTAATTATGTAGGTTTAAAGATAGAGTTCGAGTAAAAAAATCTAAATCACATTTACAAACTTAAAAAAAAAAACTTCTTTACATACATATACATATGTATACTTGATTTTGGGTATCTAACACCAAATTTGTGGTTTTAACTCAGAAACTAAGGATGAAGACCTGAACCTGAAAAGTTAACTTAAAGACCATTAGTAAGTCAACAAGCCTCCTTATTCTTCTGCTCTTTAACTGTACAAGTAACAGTTAACATTAATAGTACAGAAAAAACATTGTCTGATTTGTAAATTGTCAGTAAAAAAAAGTAATTTCACTATTAAAATGGGATTATAACCCCATTCTTAGAAATTTCTTTCTTATTTTTAGTTAAGATTTGATACCTTATGGCTTCTTCCCGTAGAGCCATAGAGGATATTAGAATAATATCTCTTTCACATAATTATTTGTTTATTCATCTCAAGGTAGCACTGAAACCTTCATTTTTTTCCTCTGTTAATTAATCCATTTATTCAACAGATACTTATGGAGAACCTACTACATATTAGGCCTTATGGAAGAAGTTGGATATATATGGGTGGTTAAATGGCATGTAATCCCTGAGTTTGTAGATTTTCCATCTACTTGAGTCTTGTTCTTCATGTTAAATATCTTTAGTTTCTTGAACTTTTGTATATATTGTGTGATTTGTAGTCCCCTCTACCTTGGTCACCATTGTCTGGACATGTTATAACTTTGATTTTAGGAAACTTAGTCACAAATCAAGAATGTTCTGACATGGTTAAGAGCTATCTAGGTTCAAATAGCAGCTTTGTGTCTTACTGTGTTATACTGAGCAAGGTATTTAAACTTTCTGTGCCTCTATTTCCTCTTATGTAAAATGGGAATAATAGTGGTATTCTCTGTACTGTGGTGAGGATTAAACAATATAATGCACATAAAAAGCACTAGTGCAGTACTTTAACACAAGTGTCTAATAAAGAATAAAACATCATTTTATTAATATTTCTTAAATGGTGTAAGATGGTATTAACATTTTTGGCAAATATGTTCTACTGTTATTACTTCTAGAGGTTTCAATCACCTCAAACCCTCAAGTCATTTTCTGTTTTCCATGGAAATTACTTCTGTCTTCTAGAGCTATATTCAGATGTCAAGCCTCTATCAGCCTCTGTAAGACACATTTTGACCAACTCTGTCTGTTTGACTGGCTTATATGTCATCTTCCTAAGAGATGGATGTAATTTCAGTGCCAGGATCGATGTCCTTGACTTGACTTTTCTTTATCTCTGGGTTTTCTATGAATATGTAAATGTGGCCTGTGGCTTCCTTCAGCTTTAGAATTT
>CAUYPK010033639.1:0-35122 GCA_963574355.1 Loris lydekkerianus
CACAATCCTGAAGATATGTATGTGGGGATATGCTTCTGGCATCTGTAACAGGTGGAGGCCAAGGGTGATTCACAGGGCAGGGGTAATGCACAGGGCAGGCCCTATGACAAAGAATTATCTGGCCTTCAGTGTCAATAATGCTGAAGTTGAGAAATACTATTCTGGGCTATGAAGTCCTTGAGGCAGAGATTATGTCTTATTCATCTCTTCATCGTCAGTATCTCACATGTTGGCCAGTATGTAATAGAAAGTCATTTTAGTTTTTTTTAATGACTAAGTAATGAAGGCATGCTGTGCTAGTCCCTGTGCACACAGAGTGCTACTGTGTGGTTTGGTTGCTTAAAGAGCATCTCTTGAACACATCCCTGACTGAGAGAAATAGTCCAACATGAAGGCTGAGTCAGTGGTAGCATTCTAGTCAGAAGTACACAAGAGACACGGTGACTCTGGGTTTGGATTATTCTCAGATGGAGTTGGAGAATTTATGTCCAGCATAGGCATAGCTCATGCGTCAATGTGCATAATGTTCACTCTTAACCAGTCTGCATAGTTTTTTTTTTTTTTTAAATCATGCTATCTTTTGAAGCTTTTAAATATTCCTCAAAATATTTGATATTCAAGTTGGTTCTTTGTCATGTTGATGAGAATAAAGAATAGGAAAAAATACTGGAGATTAGAAATTACAATATTTTCTGATTTCCTTTTTAGGTGGTCTTTTATATAAAAGAATAAATTTGGATTCAAGAGATCCATTTTCACATGAGGATTAATATGTGAAGATTAAGTGTTCTAAAATATGGTAGATAATCCAAGACATATTTTTAGATTATTGCAACAAATATATTAAAACTTGACTGTGGAATAAAGATATTTGCAAATAATTTATAGTGTTCCTAGAAATTAATAACCACCATTTCTTTTTTATGAGAGAGCAATATTTTATGTTATTTATAAAAATAAAGCAATTGGTAAAAGCTTAAATCAGATCAATAGCAGAGGGAGAAAAAAGGCATTCAAGAGTGGGTGTCACCTGTGGCTCAAAGGAGTGGGGTGCTGTCCCCATATGCTGGAGGTGGTGAGTTCAAACCCAGCCCTGGCCAAAAGCAGCAAAAAAACCCAAACAAACAAAAAAAAAGGCATTCAAGAGTGAGAGAGAATCCCAGTTTATTGCATGTTCACCACTTGCCAGCCACTCTATGTTAATTGACCCTCAAAGGAAGGTCTATCTTCCATCTTGAGAAGAAAACTGGAGCAAAGAAAGGCTGATTCATTTGCCCCAAACCACACAAGTGTCACCTTGTGTAATTTGAGTTTGAATCCCCTCTGTAGGGGAATTCCCTGTACCACTCGACTGTACTCTCTCCAGCACATAGATGAGGCCAGTAGTTCTCTACTCTGGCTTCATATTGTAATCATGTGTGAGGCTTTTAAAGGATAACGGTGCCAGGGTTTTACAGGATCTACATCCCTCCCCAGAATGTATGATATAATTAGAGGGTGGAGGACCAGAATCAGTTCTTTCTCAGGCTCCAAAGTGATTATAAATTTTTATAAATCTTGAGAACTTCTGGATTAGTCCTTAATATTTCTGCAATTTGTTTTTATTATTGGTATCTAGTCTATTTAGAGTAAGTCTGTCTATTTTGAACTTTTTAATGGAGCTATTACATGAAATTCACAAAAAATTAATTTGATACAATTTGAGTGACACAGAGAAACTTTATTATTAATATTTTGCATAATAAGGCAGGATATTTTTTACTGAATCAATTGTATTAAGTGGGGTTTTATTTTATTATCATAAAGTTAATCGTGAGTAAGAAAGATAAACATTAACAGCATGAAAGGTAAGAAATTTTTTTCATAACCTTGGAATCATAACCTTGGAATCATTTTACCAGTGGACTGGTTCATTACTGATAAATTCTTGAGGCAACTGAAAAAGTCTACCCTGTTGACCAGGGGATTGAGTTGACCCCTGCTCCAAGCCATGTTAGTTCAGAAGCAACTCTTTGGCTTACTACATTCATTTCAAGAATGCTTTTGTCTGTGCTTTCCCCTCTAGATTAGAGTATTTAGAAACTATACGGTGAAATTTTGCATTTTAAAGTGTAGATCTAATGACAATATTTTCTTCCATGAGGTTTGTGTTCCATGAATATGCCTTACTGTACATGGAATTTATATATCTCTCAAAGTATCTTTTTTAACGTGATTTCTTAACACCATTCTTTTCACATGCTGTTTTTTATTTTCTGAGACTCTTTTTTTTCTTCTTTTTTGTCTTTTTCTGTATAAGTTTTCCTTTCTCTCATATCTATAGCAGAGATTCTGTGATTCACTAATGAGTTTTATTCATCCCCTGTGTGGTTTGTAGGACAAACAAGGATTTCAATATCAATTCTTTCTGTTTTATATTTATTAATAGTTTTGCACAATAAGGGCAGCACATAAATGGGATTGAGATTTTAGGAAAAATCTGCATAAAATTAAAATTTAACAAAGGGCGATATTACACCTCAAAACAATTTACTATACACTAAACTTTTAAGGAAAATAAATTTAATGTGCCCATCTTTTAAAGAGAAAACCTAAGCCAAATGTGTTACCAAATGATAAAACCTTAAGATAGTATCTAGGAGATGTATCATAAAATGAAATAAGGCCAGCAAGATATTTATTTTTGTAATAAAATGGTATGGCTCTTCTGTATAAAAACTTAACATTACAGCTAGACAATAAACTTGATGTGCACAGTTCTTTGCACACATTATACCATTTAACACCTGCAGCTGGTTTATTATTTTTATTTGCATTCAGACGTTTGAGATTTTGCAAAAAGGCAGAAGAGTTGTGGTCTCATTATGAAGAAAATGCTACTTGTATTTTCTCTTCTAAAGGAAGGGAAAACTTGAGTGCTACTTTGAAGTTTTCCAGCCTGACTGAACCCACTGAAGGCTTATCAAGAATATTGAGAACACAATTAAATTCAAGAAGCAGGGAGGAGGTAAAGGGGGTAAGCCCCTACCTATTCGGCACGATGTAGGGGTGTAGGGCACATTCCCTGGGTGAAGAACTCAACTACAGCTGGGACTTCGCCTCAAAACACAAACAAGGTAGCCTAATCATATGTAGCCCTGAGTTAATCCAAAATAAATTCTTTTAAAAAAGAAACAAAAGAAAAAGAATCCTGAGAGCAGAAGAGCCTGGTCTTGGTGCGGAGTCTGTGCTTTCTTTTCATTGTCCATCGGCTCTTTGATCTTTCTCCCAAGCTCTCTCCCCTCTCTGTTGGTACATCAATCATAACCTCCTCTTCCTTCTCCAATTGTCATTCTGTATCTTTTCTTTGAGGTTTCCAGATTCATTTTATGTCTTATGGCCTATAACAGATTTGATGTATGATTTGATTAAAGTTGATCCTACAAAATTTCTTTTCTTCATCATTATTTTTGTTGTTACTATAGCCTTTTTTTTTTTTTTTTTTTTTTTAAAGTTAGATCCATAGTTCTGTGATTAACTTTGACCACTGGCTTTAAAGTTCCTGCTGAAGAAACTATTAGTGAAATATAATCTCATAGTAGAGAATAGCAGCAGTATTAGAGGCATATCTATGACATCAAAAAGATCACACACTTTTGATTGTGATTGTTGTTTTGGAACAGAAATAATTTTTTTGAGTTAGAAATATTTCTGAAATTACCTGGTTTATATTTACGCCAGGATTCACCATTGCATAGTGTCCATAAATGAAACATTATATTTTTTAAATTTATTTTTTTGAAACAGATCACAAATGAACAGTTCATTATGTCCTCGTTAGCTGTTTTTGACTTGAGTTCATGTAGAGGCAGGTTTGAAGGATGTGAGAAGAATTAGCCACCTCCTCTGGGTGTGCATAGAGTTATTAGACAGTTTTGTTCCTTTATAATTGTTTCCTTCATTTTTGTGGTCTATAGGGAAGAAGGCTAGAACATCTCACAGACATACATGGCTGGTCAGTAAAAATTATCCATAGTAGATGTCACGGATGAGAAAGCTTTGTAGAGAACATGGAATTTAGTTAGGAAATTATGGTTTAGTTCAGAATTTTGATAGGTTATAAGTGCAAAAAAGAGAGAATAGTGAGAATAGCAGAATAGGGTGGTGAATACAAAGTGTGTGAGGTAGAAAGGCCTTGGAAATTGTTCACATGGAGTGTGAGACGCAGTTCATTAGGAGGCATTAGAGATGTATGAACAGGTGGCTTTGAGAGATGAAGTTAGAAAAGTAGCTACTGATGGCTGTACTGCTGTGTGTTGCTGGGCGTGATCAATATTTCTCTGCTAATAGATATTTAGGAGAGAATCTTTGGTATGAAATCAAAATGTTGGAAGAGAGTTCATCTGGAATTTCCAGATTATCTGGGCCAACTTGCTCTATGTTGGCATTATGGAAGTGGCATTATGGAAGTGGCATTATGTACTGATTAAGAACGTGGTGATGAAATGAAGGGGGAGGGAAACAGACTTGTAGTATTGACTCCATGATTTACTAGCTCATGAACTTGGACAGATTACCCAACTTTCCTAAGCTTCATTTGCCACATCTGCAAAACAGAAATCAAAGATTTGTTGTGAAAATAAGAAAAATGATGCATGGAGTGCTTAGCGTAGTGGCTAGAATATAGCAAATGCTCAAAAAACATTTACTAGTATTATTACTGTTGTTATTGTTATTATTCATGACATTGATGCTACAGTCTCACGTTTCCTTGCTCTGTTCTTACGGGAATTGTGTACATTGACTAGAATCAGCAATGAACTGTCCTAATCTCTGGACAAGTCGACGTACACAAAGCCCAAGGCATGGAGCTCACCATTAAGTCAGCAGTCAGCAACCTCCAGGAACTAGCCACCTGCGACACCCTTAATATAGTAAATTCTGTTTTGCATCTGGCTATGTCTCTCTGGCTTCCAGATGTGGGAACAATGAGTAAAACACAGAGGTAGCAAGAATTCATCCCCAAACTGTCTCAGTTCTTTATTCCCCATTTTTGAATGTTGCCGACATCAGTATTTCCTATAAATCTTAAGCAGCTTTAAATATAAAGGAATAAGGAAAACACTTTTTATTTCTTTCCAACCCTTAAAATACTTTTATTAAGTCATCCAACGAGTGCTTTCTAAGGGCAAGAATAGTTTATATGTGGTTTGGATGCGAAGCATTGACTCAGCGTCAGGCCCATGAAGGGGAAGGCCAAACGATGCCTCCTGACACACAAGCAATAATAATGGAAAAAATAAAGACTGTCCCAAGCTTGCTAAACGAAGCCATACGCTTGGAAAAGCACAATACACTGACTCTTATAGACCCCCTTTGTTTTGTCAGGATCACTGTTTTCATTGCCCGCCAGCATCGTGCTCTTTCCTTCCAATGCACAAATGTTCCCAGGTTTCACGGTTGCCAGAGTCTCCTCCCAAGTGTTCTATATTTTTGTACAGTGCTAGTCACAGTGAGGTAACGCTAAGCAATGCTTGAGAGAGCAAGCTGCTTGAAATGACTTTTCAGGCTAGACTTTTCACAGAGATTATGTGTAGTTGTTCTTACTTTAGGGATTAGTTACTTTAGCATACAAACAATGGCTGCAATAGAAGCTTCAAGAGAGACTGACTCACTAAGGAAACAAGGCAGGTTTGGAAAATGGATCCTTTGCCATTGACACATTCTGGAGAACTCTTTAGAAAGTGGTAATCTGAGAAATTTAATCGCCATGTTAACAGTTTGTGTACTGATACTATCAGTAAGTGGACCATAATTAAATATTCTATGATTCTATGACAGTTTCCAAAGGGTTGTGTTTCAGGTGTTTTGATTTCTGGAAAGGAAAGAAGAGAAAAGGAAATCAGCTTTCAGCTGTTTGTTGAAGTTTATCTTTCCTGGGAGGTTATTCCTCAGACCTACAAGATGAATGAAAGATGAGAAATCAAATTTAGGGGATGAAGAAACAAGGAAGAAATGTTTACCTTCTGTGTACCACCTCTGTGACGTTGTATCCCTTCATCTTTCTGTGCCTCGTTTTTTTTTCTATTTCCTACATAGGAGGGGCTGTTCCAAACCAGGGCTCTTGGTGGAGTCACCCATAATGGCTTTAGAAGCCACTACAGATGGACGCTACCAAACGAAAGCATCCCAAGTGGACTTCAGCCAAAGCAAAGCTCTGTTACGTGTTGCACTGTTACTGATTTTAACAAAGTATTCTTTAGGAAAAGACAGCTTCAAACCAACAGGCCTCTAGGTGATTCCTAGGTCCTCTGCAGCATTAACATCTTTGAATGAATGACTTCAGTGACTATTTAAGAACAACTAAGACAGAGCAAAGAGAGAGGAAAAAGAAAGTAAAAAAAAAAAAATGTTACATTTGGCAATCTTGGAAGAAGGCCCTCTTTCATTCTTTTTTTTTTCAAATATTATTTATTTTTAATATATTGAAAGCTATCTGCATTAGCTGCCAGAAGCTAAAAAGGAAGTTTGCATAAACACATACATTCCCTTACGGATCTGCTTCCTTTTGTAGCTCTTTGCTTTTTTTTTGCAGTTTTTTGGCCGGGGCTGGGTTTGAACCCACCATCTCTGATACATGGAACCAGTGCCCTTCTCCTTTAAGCCACAGGCACTGCCCTGTAGCTCTTCACTTTTAGTGACAAGTGGCTGATGTAAACACCCAGTCTTTTTATTTTGTCATTCATTCTGTTACCTCAGCTGTTATTTGTGGCCCTTTTACTTATGTCAGTGTTAGGATCATTCTATCAGCTAAAAGGTTTCATTAATAATATGTAGGAAACCATAAAAGCTAAGGCTTATGTTCTCAGATTCTCACAAACATGCAAATGTAAAAGAAGACTTACACCCTCACCTGATTTCCCTGCTAGTCTCAGTACATGCTTATCATTGATAGGTAATTGGTGTGTGCGCGTGCGTGCACACGTGCATGTGTGTAACGAGGATAAAACGTAAAGGAAACTGAGGGATGATTTAGTGTGCTGGAAAGTCGTGGGATTTCACATTTTGTGTCATGTACATTGCAGGATTACCATTATTGTGAGACTTTGCTCAGTTCTTTAAGGAAGTTTGCAGCAGCATTTCCATTCTAGGGTGAAGGGCATGATAATATATGTTTCACAACTTTATCTAAGAGGAAACTGACAGATGATGACGAAAACCCTAAATCCAGTCACCTCATTTAAACACGTAGAAGTCTTCTCAGTGGAGCCTATGCCATCAGACTGTCTCATTGCACCTCAGATGCCAAGAAAGAACTTGAAACTGTCAAGTTGTTGACAACCGCCTTAGTCTGTTTAGTGCTGCTGTAACAGAATAATACAGATGAGGTAATTTATAAGGAACAGACATTTATTTCTCAACGTTCTGGAGGCAGGGAAGTCCGAGACTGTGAAGCCAGCAACTGGCAAGGGATTTCTTACTACGTCACCCTATGGCAGAAGACAGAAGATGAGCCAGCAAGGGAGGTAATATCCACCCTCATGATAACACCGGTTTTACGGTTTTACACATAAGAACGGGGATTTCCTGGCCTAATCCCCTCTTAAAGGTGTCGCTACTGAATACTGTCACACTGGCAATTAAATTCCAACATGAGTTTTTGGAAGGGAAAACATTCAAATAGCAGAGGCTGTCTGTCAAGATGTTGCTGTTATTATTACTTTAACTTGTGCTCCCATTTTTGGCTTTATTCACACCTTTAGAAATAGTTATTTTTATTAAACTCAACTGAATTTATCCATTCTGAGAGTGCCCTTGTTTCCTGTGTGGAGGTGGGCTGCTCTCGTCTCTAAAGAAGACATGTAAAAAACACGTAAGTGTATTTTAAAATGGAAAGTTATAATAGTAATAGTTTCAACAATCTGCATAAGAATTTAAAAAGTAAGTTACTAGAGTACAACATTTAGTTCTGTTAGCAACAGAGAGAGAGAGAGAAGATCACAGCATCTAATGGCTATGAAACTAATGGGAAGTTTCAAGGACAACGTCAATGGTGTTGTTCAGTTTCATGTGGCTTTGAGCTCTTCTGGCACTGTGTGTTGTCTACATATGATCCGTGTGCGGTGCCAGACTGCAGCTCTCTTCCTTATCTTAAGTGAGCTTGGTATTGTGACTCAGGAGGGTGATCTTGAGTCTTTGGCAAATAGGATTGCTTAATTTCTATGTGTTCACATGCAAAGCATGTAGTTTATAAAAACAGAATGCTCTTTCTTTGGCATTTAAAGATACCAAAACAAATTATCTTCTATTATCATCTAGGGTATAGAAATTACACTCTTCTTCTCAGGACATCGGTTATTTTATATTCTTAGACATGTAAAATCTCTTCCCTTTAATGCATATGTTTTCAATAAAAGATTAAATTTTCCACTGAGTTCCTAGAGTTAACATATCTTAAAGACGGTATTAAAAAAAAAAAAAAAAAACTCTCAAGTCAAGGAGAACAGACAGTAATAAACAATTATTTTCAAGACAGAGGTATTTAAAATCTTTCACTGGCTTCTTACCAGCTACAGGATACATTCATTTCACCAAATTTGCCTCTTGAGATTCTTAAGGTTATCTCTCTGTATAACCAAGTGACCTTGGTGAATTTAGCTGAAGATAAGTAGTTCCTTCTTAACACCTGACTTTATATTTTTAAAATGCTCATGTGAGAAACTTATCATTCGATAGGGGAAAACATAGAGTTGGGGAAATGACATCATGAATGAATCTATCAAAACTCTTATATTTATGCTTCTGTTTACTAAAGTAGAACCATAAAAACAGTCCACCAAGTAATGAGCACACAGATTCCTTTGTTTGGTAATTAAAATAATAGAATGGATATATATTAATTTATCTTTCTTTTATCAGTAACTTTTCAATATTTTCTTTCTCCTTTTTCCATATTTTAAACATAGTGCTTATAAATTTGTTTTGTTTGATGTTGTTAATATACAGTGTACAAATTTCTGTCTGTCTGCCACATGAATTTTCAAGGCCTTTATGATTTTATGACTTATCTGTTATCAGTCTGATAGTGCCTTATTTCTGCAAACAGACATGTAGCTGCCGGAGTTGGGAAAAAAACTTGTAATAATTTTTATTTCTCAACCTCAGTTCTCCAGTGCAGGGCTCTGTGATGCTAATTCTGAACATAGTAAATGTAAAACAAAGCCCCTTCCCCACCATAACTTCCTGATGTTTCCACCTAAAACCAATAAACTCACTTGCAAGGATTGGGATAATCCTCTCTCAGCTCCCTCTTTCCTATAATTTCATTGCATTGAATGAATGCAATAAAAATAGCCTCTCTTGTTTCTCTACCTTGTGATTTATTGATGCTTCCATTTCCCAACTTCCAGTTTCCTATTTCTCTAATTATCTGCAGCAGGAAGAAACATAAATTCATGCTTTCAGACACTAAAATGTCCCTGAGAATATAATGTACAGAGTAGTAAATCCATCTGTACTAAAAGTTTAGAACTCGAGATTGGGCATGAGTCCTTAGTCTACATGAGGAATGTGTACAATAATCTGAGCTTTTGTTTGTGATCTTGCCTCTTCACAGAATAGTCTTTTTGTTCTTCACCATTTGGGAAATGTATATTCAACCCTGGGAATCCAAATCAAATGCCATTTCTTTTATGGAAACTTTTCCAGCTCCATCAAACGGAATTAGTCAGTTTCTCTGTGTCCATATACCTCCTTGGCCTCCTTTGTTACAGCAAGAACAATATCTTTTCCAAGCCTACTATGAGTATGACATGGTATCAGTGCACATTCATATCAGCACATTCACATATTTTCATGTTTACTTGATGTAATTGGCTTTGAACTTTTCAAGAACAATGATATTTTTGTTTCTTATGCCTACCATGAGGCTTAACATAATGGTATCTAGCATAACCAGACATGGTAAGAATAAATTTTTGTTGAATGAATGATGTGTGAATATTTGAATAAGTATATTAAATGAATTGGTAAGATAAATGAGTGGCTGGATATAAAAACTAATTTATTGAATATGTTTTTACCCTTAGATTTTTATTAGCTGGGTTGCAGATTCAGTGAAAACAGAAATTGTGTCTCTCATGCTCATCATTTATATCCTCAATTCTGCATACCTGGTAGGGACTTACTGGATATTTGTAGAATTTATGAATAGATAAAAAAGAACAACAATGTGAGATATCAATAATTCAATCTTTAACCTTGGTTTTCTATTATTTATTTTTTTTTAAACCAAAAAAGACAAGCATATTTAGTCTGATTCTATATTAGTCCCAAGCTGCCTCTAAGTTCTGTATTACTTTTATAAGTGGCTGGCAAGGAAAAGGTCGGAGTAGAGGCTGATGTGGAGGCCTCACCTATTCAGAGTTGGGCAGAAGACTTTCATCTGGAAACTCTCCTTGGTATGTAGGAAGCAAATGGTTTGAAAATGAGGTGAACCTTGAATGTAACTGATTTTCACATTTGAAAGCTGTCTCATAACCAAATCCATCGGTTGATTCTTAGGCAAATCATTGCGTGGCCTTTTCATATCCATAATTTGTAGAAAAAGGGCAGGCAGCTGAGAGGAAAAAACACATTCTCTCACCATGGGTACTTGTCTTTCTGACATTTGTTAAAATTATAGTTGTTGATAAGTCTCCAGCCTCTTCCATGATGGTGAATTTTGTATGATATCTACAGATACAAATAGTGCCTGTGTGGAGGCCCCAGAACGGCACATGCCGTGCTCACAGCCAGCGACACACAGCGCCCGTGCACGCATCTGGTGCTTGTTAATTTTCTTCCTGCCATTTGCATCATTCTTTTGAAGAGGCTCCAGCAGTGTAGTGTTTTGCCCAGTTGTTTATAATGGTCTATAAATCAGGGACTTGGACCAAATGAAACGTCTTGGTTGTGTTTGCAAAACTTTTGGATATTCTGATCGTGTTTTATTTTCCTAGGTTTGGAAAACATGCAGATTAACCTGTGATTGTAGCTTGTGTTCTAGTTGCTCTTTTTTTTTTTTTTGAAATTGGTCACTCTTTCAGCCTATTAGTAGATTCAAACAGTGTTTTCCTATATTTTGTTCAGTTTGTTTTAAGTGCCTGCTGTAAATGTTGACAGATTTCCCCCTCTTAAGTCTTATGAATAGGCAAAACACAAAAACAAAAATAAGGCAAAACAAAGAAAAAGCCCCCCAACACGTCAACTACATACTTAGAAATCCGGTAAAAGAACTATTTATTTTAGCAACTGTTTATAAAATTTGCCTGTGTCATTTTTAACAAAAGCTATAGTTCAATCATGAAACTATGTTCATAATTGAGATTTCAATGAGCTGAATTCAGAATATGGGAATTTATGTGTTTGATTTATTGACTGTGTGTGTCAACAGCATGCTTTTAATTATCAGAGTAATAAAAAGAAAAGATACTCAGAATCCGTGCTTTGGTCAATTATGAGTCTATATTTTGTGTCACAGACATAGTAACCAGTCCTCTCCCATTATTTCCCAGTCACGATTTCATAGAAGGATGTGGTAGACAAAAAATTTGAGCTACTAGCAGGAATAAATAAGTTAAGTATGACATTTATGAGATGCAGTGAATAACATAAACTTAAGGGGGGAAAAATCTTTGTATCTTTTCAGAAATTGGAGATAGATAGACTAACTGTTTCAATTTAATACTTAGGAGACAGGTCTACACAATCTGACTGCCAGGTCTGTGATAATCAATGAAAACTTTGATTTATATCTGTTTTATTCACAAGGCTTGGGTTTTAATGTAGATACGTACCCAAAGAGTGCACATTTCAGGTAAGCAATTTTGATTATTAAGGTACTCAAATACTTAAATTAATAATTTAAATAAGGATGCTAATGTATGGTCTACAACAAAATATACTCTTTGTATTTGCATAGAGCACAAAATATACTCTTTGTATTGGCATAGTGCATAAAATGCTTTCACCTGCTTGACTCATTTTAGCAGAAGAATAGGCTCAGTACAGCACATTGACCCATGACCAAGGTTAAAAATAATCAAAACCCATTCTAAGGAGTATATCAAAGTTCCTGTGTGTGTGTGTGTCTGTTTGAAGATACAGCCATTGGAGAAGAGCCACTAACTTCAATTATGTGACCACTTTTTAAGAAGCAGTTTTAAGATCGTGGGTTTTTGTGTCTTACAAGCAAAATGAAATTTGAAAATGATTGCTACAGAGCATGAAAGATCCTTCTATGTCTTCTGAATTCTGAAAGCAGGGAATTTTTCCCTCCAGAAGATTTTTAGTCTTATGCATAAAACATTTTCTTAGGAACTATACCAAAATTTGGCAATTTGGGAAATGGTGGATTCTCCCCGAATAGCTACTTTATTCCAAACCATCTCCTTAGTGAACAAAACCAGTCAAACTGCTTGTTTTCTGAGTAACCAGCCAGTAGACGACAACAGGATCTCCCAAACTGACATTCCAAGGAACACTAGCTCAGGAGAGTGGTCAGTAGATGCTTCAAGAACAAATTGTGCAGGTTTGAACAATTTGGAAAAAGAATGCAAATAGATCCCATTTCTGTAGGTTAAAATGACATTAGTTATGATGTAAAGGAAGCTGTTAAATATTATTTTCCTAGTGTTTCTCAAATGTATTGGAATATACATGCATATACAGACAAAGAAATACACAAACGTGCATGCCCACTGTGTAGGTGTAAGAATATACCTTAATAATTTGAAAAAAAAGAATTTGGGAAATGTTGGAAAAAGGATACATTACTAATTTTTTAAACTTCACATTATCATAATGCTATGGTTTGAATGTGTACCCCTAAATTTATGTGTAGGAAACTTAAGCCCCAGTGCAACGGTGTTGAGAGGGGGAGCATTTAAGTGTTGGAGGGCTCTGCCCTCGTGTAGATTAATGCTGTAATCGCTGGAGTGGGTTACTTATCTTAGGAGTAGGTTTTTGATAATAGTGTGTGTTTGCCCTCCCCTCCTTCTTTCCTTCCTTTCTCCCTCCTTCTCCCTCTGTCTCTCCTTCCCTCTTCCTTCTTTTCTTCCTTCTTTCTTCCCTCTCTCCCTTCCTTCTTCCTGTGTCTTTCCTTCCTTTCTCCCCTCCCTTCTTCCCTCCTTCTCTCTCCCTCATGCCTTCTTGCCCTGTGCTATGCGGGCCCTAGCTAGATGTGGGCCCCTCAACTTTAGACTTCCCAGCCTCCAGAACTAAAATAAATAAACCTCTGTTCTTTATAAAATACTGAGTCCTGTGGTATTCTGTTATAGCAGCCCCAAGTGTACCAAGACATAAAGCATTTAATCATATTTATGATGTTTGCTAGGACATATGAGTTTGATATATGACTGTGCAATCATACATTGAAAACATAAATGAACTAGAAGTTCAGAGTACAATAGGAAATCCTTTATTTTCTATACTCAGTTCAGAATCTGCATTTCACTTAAGTACTCTACCATCTGGACCCTTCTGCCGCCTCAACTTGTTTCTTTATCACATGATCACATTTCAAAATAACACACACCCCTTCTTCTTTGGTGATGTCTTTTAAAACTACTTCCATTGGGGGTCTTTGTCTCCTCCAGACTCTAAAGTGTCAGGAGGCAGGTCCCTGCTGACTTAAGGTTTGAAGGCCCAGACGTCAAGTGCCCCCAAAGGCAGCTCTTGCGTGGAAATGCTGTCTCCGTTCGTTATCCTGAGGCTGGCTGACTCATGGTGTTCCACGCCTGTGCCCTGGCCTTGGTTCCCTGGCCTGTGACTCAGCTCCTCCCTGCTTTCTCCACCTTCAGCTTCATTTCTCCCAGCTGTGACCTGTGTTCCTGGTTTCATCCTCTGGCTTCTGAGGGTTTTTTTTGTTTTTTTTTAAAGACTTTTTCCATTTTCCTGCCTCTGACTTATCACTGATATGTCTTTCATGCTTTCCTCTCTGTCCTTGGCCATGACTCTGACTCACTGGAAATTGCTGATGAAGGGCTGGTGGGCACCACCTTGAGCTCTCTGATTCTTACAATCTTGGACCATGGTGATGTCATTTGTGCTGTGCCAGCAGTAACATTTTCCTTTTCTGAATTACTACCACATATGGGCCCTATATTCCTCGCATGCTGTTTTTTAAATAGTGCTTTTTATGGTTAGTGAGACCTTCTGTAATGCAAAAATTAGACTAGATTTAATAGGTTCCTTAGATTGTGGATTTTATTGAAACAGAACACAGATCTGTACATACCTGCTACTTACAGTGAATGCTGGGTTCTTCCCATTCTTAAGTGCCTTATTACATTACATCACAAGGCTTGGCGCCCATAGCACAGTGGTTAGAGAGCTGGCCACATACACCCAAGCAAGCGGGTTTGAACCTGGCCAGGGCCTGCTAAACAACAATGACAAAAACAAACAAACAAAAAAAAAAATAGCCAGGCATTGTGGTGGGTGCCTATAGTTCCAGTTACTTGGGAGGCTGAGGCAAGAGAATCACTTAAGCCCAAGAGTTGGAGGTTGCTGTGAGCTATGATGCCACAGCACTCTACCAAGGGCAACATAGTGAGACTCTGTCTCCAAAAAAAAAAAAAAAAAAAAAGTTACATCACAGGCCATTTGTAATCTCTTGTCTAGATTTTTCTGGTCTGAAGGGGAGAGACTATAGTAACTCAAAAGAGAGAGATGAGTATTTATGAAATGCTGGCATTACCAAAGGGTTCCTTAGACCAGGGCCTAATGGATTGCTGCAGGAGGATGATGTGGGATGGAGAAACACAAATAAGCAAGACAAGACATGTCTCCCCACCCTCTCCTTCTTTCTCTTTCCTCTCAATATCATGCACTTTTAATGATCAAAAGTATGAGAAAGACGCTTGGGCGAGAGAGAGAGTAGAAATTACCAAGTAATAGTGCCAGGAAATGTTCTAGTTTACTTCCCTGACTCTCTATGTTAGGAGATGATGGAGGGAGCAGGTAAAACATATTACTTATTAATGAGTTAATTCACATTAAAATCTGTCAAAGGAACTCAGAAGCACATCTGTGTTTCTCCACCAGATGTAATAGTGGAGATGGCTCCACATAGGGAAGGAAAGCCAAGAACTAAATGGTGAAGAGAAAAGCTGAGATTGCTCTAAGCTCGGTGTCCATTAATCCTTTCCCCTGGGTATCTCTCATCCCACTCTTCCTGGAGGGAACGCACCTGTGCCCTGCAGGCACGTATCCCAAACCGAGTTTCTCTGGCAAAGCCTACAAAGCTTTTGAACAGGAGAAAAAACCTGGCAGCATTTGTAATTGCCCATCTCTGAAAGTCTAAGGCAATAAAAAGAGAGCAAGGTCTCTGGTTCCCAAAGCAGAAGAGGCAGGCATCGCTTACATGCCAGAAAGCAGTGGAAACAGACAGGAGCAAAAGTGTATAGAATCCTTCTTATAGATGGGACTCGAACAAGAACAGAGTCAGATCATGCAATCATGCTTAGTCCATTTTATCCCTGAATTCAGTTTTTAATCTTTCTATTTTCTACCACTTTCCAGGACTTAAATGCATGGTGGACATACTGTGAGTCATAATGGACTAATGTATAATGTTTCATTTCACAAAATATTTACCTAGCATAAGGGCGTTCAGACTTTCCTTTTAGTGTGTGTGTGCTCTCAGAATGCCTTCCTTCTTGCTGCTGGTCAGGGACCCTGATGAGCCATTCTGTCCTGACTCGCACTCTCTTGGGGGCCCACTGCCATAGAGTCCTTGCTAGAAGAAATAATAGTCCAGGGGTGACTGCATGTCCCAAGTAGGGCCAACGAGAGTAATTTTTTCAGTTAAACCATTAACATGGGGAGAAGAAACTGTCTCTTTGATTGGGGAGGATGAAAAACTGAGTTATTAGCAAACATGTTTCCCTGTGAGGTTAGTGGAGAGAATCAGCCTGTGAAAAGACACCAACGGGAGACAGAACTGGGAGGCACACGGTGAATGGGATCGTGCTTCTTGTTGTTTCCTCTTCCATTTTATGAGCTATCCCAGTGGTCTTCCCAGCCTCATGAGCTATGAATTTTTTAAAAAAGCTGTAGCAATTTGAGTAGG
Source organism: Loris lydekkerianus (assembly GCA_963574355.1). Lineage (NCBI taxonomy): Eukaryota > Metazoa > Chordata > Mammalia > Primates > Lorisidae > Loris > Loris lydekkerianus. The sequence continues at coordinate 16,094 of CAUYPK010033639.1, forward strand.
ATTTCTACTAATCACAGCAAAAAGAATCCTAACATCATGTGTTTTTAAATGATGCATTTAGAAACATGTTGAGCTCAGTTCACACTACTGAATTTGCTTATGGGAAGGAAGGGAGGGAATATAGGGAATAAATGAACTTAGAGGGTATCCCAATGTAGATTTAAATGGCCCACATAGGGCATGTGTATTCAATTTGAGCCCTTCTGTGTACAGGACTCAATATGTGTTCTTCATGCCTCAGGGCCTAACACCATCCAGCACAGGATGACTTGTTATTTAATGCTTAAAGAATAAAATGAATCAAGGTATGAATAAAAGGATATTCTTGTAACCACAGTCATTGGCTTTGTGGAAAGAATAGATGTGAGGTATATTTAGCAAAAAAATTTACTCTCTATTCTTCTGAAATCTGGAAATCTATCCTTTGTGGTGGTGGGTGGGGAGCCTAACAATTTACTTGTCACCTTATTCAGTCCAATGCCCTGGAAGAAAAGAAAATGGCTTTAAGGGCAATCCAGTGAGGCTGTAGGGGCAGTCAAATTATCTTCATTTTAAACTCATTCTTAATTTTACCTAATCTGAAGATTTATGAAAAAATACATAGATCATTTATTTCCTGCACACTGTAAGCACTCAATAAATGTAAGCTAGGCTGGGTATGGTGGCTCATGACTAATCTCAGCACTTTGGGAGGTTGAGGAGGTAGGATGGCTTAAGCCCAGGAGTTCAAGGTTACAGTGAGCTATGATTACACCACTGCTCTAGCCTGGAGCCAGACCCTATCTCTAAAGGGAAAAAAAAGCTGTAATTGTAAAAAACAAATCTACAATAGAAGAACAAACAAAAAATATTATGGAGTCTGCCATTGTCAAGTTAGTGATCGATCATCAAAGTTTGTAATTTTCCAGATCTTACTCTCTTAAAATATACGACTGTATCAAGGAAAAATGGGCCTACCACACACTTCTTGGCCGCCTTCTTTTCTTAGTTTGCATATTGTTTTATCTCTGTTTTTAAACTCTGAGCTTTGAAACGTGTGTGTGGAGAGGCAAGGTGTGCTGGGGTACATGCCCACCAGATTGTTACAGCCTGTGTGCTTTCTATACAGCAGAGGTCTGTGAGCTGGAATGGAATCTGTGAGCTGGGAGGTAACAAACTTCCTCCTAACTGAGGCAACAATGGTAACTTACTTCTCTTTCTCCTCCTGTGATGCCTGCAACTGGTATCCACTCAGCCTCCCGGTCTTCTGCCTTCTGGTCGAGGGCAGTCAAGGAAGTTTCCAGTGGGAGATCTGTCAATGGAAGAGGATGAGATGCAAATTCCCTTGGTTCCCTCCTTGTTGGGCTGCACTTAGAACTGGTTTCTCCTCTACTGCAGGCCACCTGTCTCTAGGGAAGCTGCCTTTCCTCCTGTGCATACTGCTACAGCCACAGATTGCTGCTTTCTGGAAACCTCTCCTCACGTCAGTTCTAGCTCCCATTTTTTCTTGTCTGGGGTTCTTCAATGTTTCTTTTTGATTTCAACCTGTCCCTCTGTGGTGAATAGTGCCTTTGATTTAACTTTTCTCAGTTACCTCGTCAGAGAGCGTAGTGCTCTTTCCAGCCTGCTGGACTCTGATGCAACGTCTGTTCACTGCCACCACCTAGCGCTTAGGTAAATTATCTAATTTCACCTTCATGTCAACATCCTTTAGTGGTATCTGCTACATAGATAAATTTGAACTCAGAGGCATTTATTAATCTGTGGAAAGGTACTTAGTTAGCAGGTGAAAGAACCATGTTTAAAGCCAAGATTATAATCCATTTCTCCGCAGTGTTCCCAGGAGGACAGGACAGGACAATGCAGGGAAACATGTATGTGCTTCTGTCTAAATGGGCTGAGGAAACATTAAATTTAGTCCAGCAACTTTGTCTATTTATAAAGTTCTTAAGAAGTATATATAGTTCAAGTTTCGGAATTCATACATCCAGCATGACCTAAGTCAGCAATTCTCAACCCACAGGACCTGTAATAAAAGGTTACACCATTAGGAAGGTTGAGAACCTCTGACCTAACCACTTCCTTTATTATGTTTCACACTGATTTCCCCCTATACTGGAACAATTATTAGAAGAAATTTAATTGATCCACTATGAAGTATATCTATTCACAAGTATTTATAAGTATTCATTCACTCTACAAAGCCAATCCTGTATTATCTTTATCTCCAAAATATTTGAATCAACCTTGACCCCAAATTATTCTTTTTATTTGAATCCTTAGATAATCTAAATGACCACAAGTTATAATTGAATTGGCTAGTCTCAAATTCAATTAGAAGAAATAAAAAAAAAATTATTATTTTTCCAGTCTTTTATTTTCTTAAGAGACTTCAGTCAAATAACTCCAAACCTCCAATATGGTTCTGGCTAAGAGTAAAATTTACACAGTTTGCCCTGTTGGCCTTTGTTAAATGAAGACAAACACTGTGTATTATGATGCCTTCCCCTCAAGTATGTTTATTTTATTCCACATAATATATACTTAATTTATCCTCCATAATTTCCTCGAATTTCTTTCTGGAGGTTTTTCAATTTAGTCAGTCACCACTTTCTCTCATTTCCTTGTGAACTTGAATTATTCCATCTTCAATGAGAATTTCCTTCATTGGATTCTCTGACAACAATAAATAAACAAGGCACAATTCACCACTTCCTGTCCCATAAGCTGTACTATGCCAAATTTCTGAAAAAAAAATGTTGCCCAAATAATTATTTAAATTAAGCAGCAAGTTACCCTGTCTATAGTCATTAAAGTCAGGAAGTTCTATAGGCTACAGATTCTGGTGATGCCAGTCTTTGAACATCTGTCTTTGTCAGTTTGGATGGCATTAACAAAATACCTTACCCTGGGTAATTTATAAACCACAGAAATTTACTGCATACAGTTATGGAGGCTGCCAGCATGATTGATGAGTGACCCTCATGACTTAATCACCCCTCAAAGTTCATTCCTCTTAGTATTATCACATTGGGTATTAGGTTCCAGCATATGAATTGATTGGGAGGAGGCACCAACATTCAAACTGTAGCAATGTCCAAAGTCAAATTTTAGGTAAATAACAATTGTAAAGTACAATTTTCCAAATCAAGCACGATGCAGTTCTGTTTAGGGAGGGCTCCTCTTCATTAGAGGGGAAAACAATTTCAGATTTCTTTTGAGAGGCTGGAACATCATGCAAAACCACTGTGGGACAGGGCAATAGAAAGGAAAGAACATGGAACCAAAGGCCCAGTTTAGGTCCTGGAGCCACTATAAACTTATGAAGTTGCTAGTTTTTGCTAGTCCCTGTTCTTTTTGCTTCTCATCTCAGTGATGGAGATAATAAATTGTGGTATATGTATATAGTGGAATCCTATTCAGCCATAAAAAGATGGAAATATTGTATCTTTTGTAACCATGGAGATGGAATTGGAGACCATTCTCCTAAGTATCATAAGGATGGAAAAATAAGCATCACATGTGCTCTGTACTAAATTGGAACAAGTAGATTAACACCTACATGCTCACAAGAGAGTAAAACTCAATGAAATCCAAGTGTAGGGCAGAGGGATTTGATAAATTCCTACCAGTGGGTGCATAGCATGGCTACAATACACACTTCCTAGGTGAAAGACACAACTGCAACTCAGACTTTAACCCTACAGAAGCAAATTATGTAACCAATTGTACATTCTCCCATGTTAATCTGAAATAAAACAAACAAACAAACATATAAACACACACAGAAAAAGAAATGAAAAGTAGAAGAATGAGAGGGAAAAGTTCCTGGCCTTTTTCAATTCATTGTTGAAGAAGTAGAGCGGATAGACATGTAAAAGCATTTTCTAAATTCGTTTAACTCCTTTACAAACTCCTTTGACCTTTGACTGGCTACATTTGCAGTCTTTTCAACATTATTGTATGTTTTTCCAGTTTTGTAACTGGAGAATTATTATACATGTGCCTGGATCTTCACATATATTTTCATTCATGATGAAAATATTTTATTTATTTATTTATTTTTACTAAAAACAGAGTCTCACTCTACTGCCCTGGGTAGAATGCCGTGGTGTCATCATAGCTCACAGTGGCCTCAAACGCTAGGGCTCGAGTAATCCTCTTGCATCAGCCTCCTGAGTACCTAGGACTATAGGGGCCCAGCTAGTTTTTCTATTTTTAGCAGAGATGAGGCCTTGCTGTTGCCTGGGCTGGTCTTGAACTCCTGAGCTCAAGCAATCCACCCGTCTTAGCCTCACAGAATGCTAGGATTACAGGCGTGAGTCACCACAACTGGCCTGTGAAAATATTTTTAACTAAACATTTTTAAAAACAATTTATTTTGGCTCAGAGCCTGTAGCTCAGTGAGTAAGGGCACTGGCCACATACACCAAGGGTGGCGGGTTTGAGCCCAGCCCAGGCCTTGCTGAACAACAACGACAATTGCATCCAAAAATAGACGGGCGTTGTGGCAGGCACCTGGAGTCATAGCTACTTGGGAGGTGAGGCAAGAGAATTGCTTAAGCCCAAGAATTTGAGGTTGCTGTGAGCTGTGATGCCATAGCAATCTACTGAGGGTGACATAGTGAGACTCTGTCTCAAAAAAACAAACAGAAAAACTTTTATTTTTTAATTATAAAAAGAATGGATATGCAGTCTAAAAGTTCAGAAGATGCTAAAAGTATAGATTACCATTGTCTAAATAAATAAATAAAATGAGAGCCTCATCTATAGTTTAAAATTTTCTAGTAGTCACATTTGTAAAAAAGTAAAAGAAACACTAAAATTAACTTTAATATAATTTTTATTTATCCAGTATATTAAACTATAATTAGCATGTAATCAATATAAAATAGATTGGTATTGATTCCTTGAAATCTGGTGTACATCGTAGCGCATCTTTCATTGCATTGAGACCAACGAGATTTCAAGGGTCTACTCACCATTGTGTGCTGGTGGCTACCACACGGGACAGCTCAGTTATAGACTAGATACTAAAAATTACTTTCTCCATGATAATCACTATTAACATTGCCTACATGTTTTGAGGATTTTCTATGTAGATATACAGATTTCTTTGTTGTTGTGTTATTCAGACAGAGTTCCACCCTATGCCCTGAGCAGAGTGCAATAGTGTCATAGTTCACTGTAACCTTAGACTCAGGCTGTGAGCATCCCTCTGCCTCAGCCTCTGGAAGCCGCTGGGATTACAAGGGCTCGCTGCTGCGCCTGGCTGGGTTTTTCATTTTTTTAAGGGTCGGGGTCTCACTTTCACTCAGGCAAGTCTTGAACTCCTGAGCTCAAGCAATTCTCCCTCCTTAGCCTACCACAGTGCTGGGATTATAGGCATGAGAGCCATTGCATCAGGGAGATATACAGTTTTTTTAAAAAATAAAATGTTTATAACATATGATTTGAACTTGCTTTCTAAATTTCCTTTTACTAGTTTATCATGAGCATCTTGTTTTTGTTCAGTTCCCTAAGTGATGAAATTCTTTTCCATTTTTTTTTTTTTTTCTGGGAGGATACCTGGGTAGTATTAACCATTCAAATATGAAAATATTGTTTAGTTGCCCTAGTAGCTAAATTCTAGTTTGGTTGGGCATAGAGATATTGGATTTCAAAGTTTTCCCCTTTGAACTCTAGAGATTTTTCTCCAATATTTTCTTAAATTTGATATTTGTGGAAGACAATACACTCACTTTCCCCCCTTCATTTATTTCCTCCCCTTTATGTTGGAATATCTTTAAATATTTTTCAGCATAGTTATATTTCTACTTTTATTAAGATTTTTTAGTGTTTGCTCTTTCTTTATTTCTTGGAAATTCATAGCTATTATTTCATTGATTATTGTTTTTCCTTTGTTTATTCTATCTCATTCTGAAATTTCTAATACATGGTTCTAAGAATTTGACCATTTTTTAGATTGCTTTCCTTTTTATTCTTTAATTTTACTTATTTGTTCTTTATCTGTGAATTCTGAGTTTTAGAAGGCCTTCTTGAAATAACCTTAAATACCTTTGAGTCTGTAGTATCAACTTTTCTAGGATCTCCCTAGCATTTGAAAAATTAGTAACTTTACTTTCATCTTTTATGTCCTCAGATTATCACTGCCTGATAGTTACCATAAAATGGTACATGTAAATACTAAACTGAGATTTATTCTGTCTGTTTATTTTTATTTCATAGAAAAGGTAAACATGATAAACCTAATTTTTTATAGTTCAGTTACATAATTACCAAAAATGTGATAGGGATGCAGAATTTATATCTGAGAAAAAACTAGTTTTGTATCAGTGGAATAATTTCCCAAAGATGTATCATCCCTGATAGATTTTACAAATTTCCTTCTTGTGTCAGAAATGTTCATTACACCCAGTATTCACATTCCCATCTCTCTTGGTAACTAGATACTGATGCTATTCCAGGCTACAGTGTACTTATTCCTTGCCTTCCTTCCTACCTGAGGCTATGTCATCGGGTTCTGTTCAGTGAGATGTCAGCAAAAACTCAGCAATAGGGAGTGGCTTGGCTTGGGTGTTCTTATTTGAAGTGGTTAAAAATCATGACTCACTCAATATTTCTCATGCTAATTTTGAGTTGCACGGGAATAAAGATATGACTTACAGTGCTGTTCATTCTGTGGCTGCTCACTGTCTAATCAATAAATGTGAGTGTGGTGGGACATGAGGAGAAAGGGCCAAATTTGGTAGATAGTAGATGCAATTTATCTAATATCTAGAAGTTCAATAGGGAACATAACATTGATGTATTTGGTGGGCATGTTGGGAGACAATTCTACCTGGGTCTCTCATTTTTCCACTTGTCTTGTAAATAATAACAGAAGTACTAATTAGTATTACTGTAGGTGATTTTTTCAAGGTTTTTTGTACTGCAAACAGTCCTGGAGGATAGAGATAAGTTTTCTCTCTGGACAAGGCAGGCTTCTGTACTATTCAGTCTTATAAAGACAATGTCTTCTTCTGGAGCAGAAATTGGGCAGTTTGCCTGTAGCTCCTTATTAAAAACTGGGGATTTGCGTGTACGAGATTGCTCATCTATGCCATAAACCTCCTGTGAGTGCTGCATCCACCTGGGAAAGCATGAAGTTCAAGTTGCCCTTCATGCCTTAAGTAATAAAGTCTTTGTCTTTGATCAGGAAGTCCAGTATCTTCTGCCTATCTCCATGAAATTATGGCAGGCTAACCTGTTAGCTTGCAAGAAGGATAAAATCTCATACCCTTCATTATTGACAAAGCTTTCCTACTCTCACATGGGAGAAGTGCCTTTAGGGTTTATGACGATGGAGCTAGACAAAGTGATGCATAGTTGGTCACTGGGAGCTGTTACACATTCTGAATCCATCAACCACTATCCTGCATCAACACAAAGTTTTTCTATTACTCAGGAATCACAAAGCTCCTGAGAGTTAAGACTGCTCGTGAGGATGGTGGCAGCTGTATTGTGTGGACCAGCTCCAGCCTTGGCACAACTCTTTCTGGAAGCAGAATGTATTTCTAGACTCCTCCTACATCCTTATTTAGCAAATTTTCTAAGACCTACAATCTTAGCTCTTCACTGGACTCTTGAGACATTGTATCTCATCAGTAACATGTCTGCTAATGAGATGACTCATAAGTTCTAAAACATCCATTCAACAAGCTTGTGACCAGTAAGTGAACCTTCCTTGTCCATATTCCTTCTCCCTGAAACACCACACTGTCCTTCCACTGTCATCTCCAAAAACTTAAAAATTCCTGTCCTTTCATCTTATTCTCTATTTCTTAGAAAACTGATCACCTTTGAGGAATTAAAACAGAACAAGCTGACCATGCCTCAGAACAAGCAAGAGAACCTCGGTGTTCAAGGCTTAAAGTTTGAGAACAAGCACAATGGTTATGGAAATATGAATATATGTCCTTCTTCCCCCAAGATGAGCTGCCTTGGAGGAAGTCAGCTGAAGAATACATTGCATAGCCAGGGAACGATTTTAGCGGTCTTTGCTTTATGAATGCTTACGTGGAGAAAGTCTGGACCAAGGCTGCATGTGGCCATAGCCCCTCGAGCATGCTCACATTCTTGTCACGTTTCTCCAAGTCTGCCTGCTCATCCTGTTCATCCTATTTTGAGTTTTCAGCTCAGTCATCTCTTTCAGTGGTGTAGCTGCTATTTTTGCTATAGGCCTTCACATAACAAGTGCTTTCCTCCCTGGAAAACATTACATTTTGCACCACCTGTCTTAAGCAACCTGTTACAGGTTTCCTGTTACTAGGTGGGATGATATTTGGATAGTCCCACACAGTGCCACATGTGGAAGGAGAGATGTGTACACTCCTGCGTGTGGGTCAAATCCATCTCAATGCCTATTTTTGTATGACTTACGAGATAGAGATGATTTTTGCCTTTGAACCCCCTCGGGTGAAATGTTGCTATTCTCTCCCAAAACAATTGAACTTTTCTCATTAGGATAACTATATTCCAAAAATTATATCAATTGTTATATCTTTATTTTCATCAAGAAAAACATTGTGGAAATTTGTGTACTCACTTGTTATAGGAGTACATAAAATCTTTTGTTTCTTGTCTTTAGAGACCCCAAATATTTACTGTCCAGATTTTTTACAGAAAAATCTTTCCCACTGTACTCTGAGCCATAATTCTGTTCTGAATAGAACTGAATTTTTTTCACTTTGGTTCTCTTCTTCTTGAGAGTGAGCTCAGCTTCCATACACCCCTGGCCCTAAGCTGGTAGGGTGGGAAGAGATGGAAGGTGCTGTTTTGCTTTAGCATATAAACCTTGATCCCCAGCGATGAGAAATTTACTCTGCTTCCCTAAACAAAAATATTCCCTAAAAATATTTCCCTCATTAGCCATTGTCACTGTCTCCCTGTAGCATCATAGACACGTTGTGAAAGATTCCTGGGCTTAAGACAGTTCTTTCACCTGCAAAATGGCCAGGTAGTAGGAATCCTCTAAGAGTCCATGGTTATATATATTAGCAAATCTGTGTTCTAAGAAAGTGTAGAGTGGAAACAGCCTAATCCATCAAGTTGAACTAGGGTATCACTACTTTAAAAATATCATCATCATCATTGAATAAGAAATTAAATTATAATATATAACTTTCAAAGCTCTCCCCCCCTTTTTTTTCCTTCTAGGAAAAATTCTTTAGGTGACCGAGTGATACGGAAGAATTCCTAAACATTGAGGGTGGAAGAAGGTAAGTGTAGCATGTTTTAATTAAAACTACTACATTTATTTTAACATTTAAAAAAAGTCCACATATTATGTATTTGGAAAATGCAGACTTGTATATGTTATTCTTTCCAGGAAGTTAAATAAATTATAAAGACTATAAAATATAACAGCCGTTTTAAGAGAATAGCTTGCTCATGATGCTGGCATTGGGAGTTATGATATGGGTTTGCCTTGCACTGACGTCTCTAAGTGGACAACTGAAGCTCCATTTGCATCAAGGGAAGGGTTTTTGAGGGAAACTCAGACACTTGTTTTGCCCGTTTCTCTGTTGATCGTCCTCATTTCCCACAAGTTGGTCTTTTGCTGGGAATAGGAATATACTCGCCCCCAAGGTAAGTTGCTGTCCCTGTCTCATGAACTCATTTTTGTCTCTCTTTATTTCTCCCTCGGTTTGGCACTGGTAGAACTGGCTGGTATTGTTCTCTGAAATATTCTTGTTAGGTGTGCATTTTTCTTTGCAAATTGGCATTTAGTACATTTTATAGTCAATCAGTTCTAAAGAGAAGAAGCCATCGTCCTATTCCTCCCACCCATAGACCAAATGGATTAACCCAGGAAAAAAATGTAAATTCTTTCAATTGTGTTACATATACGATTACCACAAACTATGGACAATCCTTATTAGTGAAAAAAGGAAGATGGGGATTCTCCTCACTATTATTGTTACTGTTCTGTCCTGTGTTAGTTTTTTATTCTGCATAACAAATTATCAGACATTTAGTATCTTTTCTCACTGGTTCTATAGGTCATAAATCTTGGCAGAGTGGAGTCTCTGTGATACAACAGAGAAACAGGGGGCACTCTCCACTGGAAGGAATGTTTGGGAGGAGGCACTATCAGTGTCTCCTTGCTCACCGTCTCCTCTGTCTCTGAGACGTAGGCTTCCTGAGAGCAGAGCTTTTTTTATCTGTCCCATTCACCGTTGTATCTCAGTTTATCCCTCAACCCTTTCTCATTCTTGGCACCACTAGGTACCACCATTTAAGAGACTTTCAAAAGAAGGTCTTTTCAAACTGCATTTTCCTAGACACATCACAGTTAAACTGCTCTCAGGTGAACACCTTCGCTGTTTCTAACTCTATAGCCATGGTTTCTCTAATCCTTTAAGGAGTAGATTATAGGTGGAGCAAAGACACTGTCTCCCTCCAAACACTCCCTGATGATTTTTTGTAACTCTCTGTTCCAGTCAACTCTTCTTGAACAGATATGAACCGTTGCTTTCCAAGACCTCAGTTAGGTCAATACACTGAAGAGTAATGGCCGGTGTGGGCAGAGTCATGGCCTAAGGGAAACCTGGTTACTTCTCTTGTTAAAATGACTGATTTTCCTTTTGTATGTGATGTTTCTGCATGGTGATGCAAATGTAGGAAAGGATAATGTTGACGATGTGTGAGTAATGTATTACTTAGCATGATGAGTTTACTGGACTTTTTTTCTGAGAGTTGATTTGAATGAGAAGTGGGAAATTTCGTGAGGACCTGGATATCATGGGCTAGAAAGGAAGAGGGCATTTCTGAGGGGAAGAAAGAAGAAAAGTGGGTTGAGAGGAACATTTTTCTGTTTTACAAAGGCACTATGACTCTAGGGTTACATTTTCAGCAGGTTATTATTAGAGACAACAGTTTCTTATTTTCAGAGCATTAATCATCTCTCTTGCCTTTTATTAGCATGTGTGAATTCCTTCCTAAATTTCAAGCATAGAATGTGAAGAAAATTCACGGTTTTAGAGAAAACTGTTGGCTGGAATAGTTAGCATGTAACAGGAGATAGAATGCTGCTTTTTAGACCACAACTTTTGGCAAACTATGAAGCCGAGAGGTGGTAGATTTAGAAAATAATGATGGAAACTGCAACTGACCATAATTATTATTGAAACACATGCAAAATTTTATACATGGTTCTTTCAGTCACTGGTACTATTTTTGAATTCCAAGACCTGAGGGTGATTTTCTTCAGTACGTGCCCCCTCCTTCCTCTTCTCTGTGTCCACTGGCCCCCCTCCTGCAGCTCTTTTTACTGCCTTGGGCACATGTTTGACAATGTCTTAGAAAATACTTCTGCTTTCACTTTTCCTTTCTATATAATAAAAATGAACTTATCTGTAGCCGACTCCCTGAGAATTTAGATTTGAAAATAGTAAAAGGTGATAAGTTAATTTGTGTAGCTAACGTGTTACCTACCCAGAAAAATTAATGTGCTAAGTAGATTTATACAAATTTACCACATTTCTGAAACCTTTGAAGGAATGGCTTCCAAATAAATAAAATACAGGTCAGTTGGAGAAACACTTTGCATCAGATGTGGTTTTGTGACACCCTTAAATTAGCTGCCAGAAAGTGACTCCTTCATTCAGGTCTATAAGGATGATTTTCTGTCTAAAATGACATTTTGAGCTCTAGAATAATATGATTTTTTTTTTTAGGGGACATCTCCACATGGATGACACTGTAACTTCTAACATCAATTACATTTATTTAATATAACATCAATTAAAGCAACACACCAAAAATTGAACGTTCCAGCAAAGTCTGTTCCTCTCTCTATGTCCCATCCCAGTTAAAGGAATTGCCCCTTGCCCAGGTTGCTATAGAGGAAGCTGCCAATCATCCTACATCCTATAACCCCATTTTAGCCTACACTTTGAGTCCATTGTCAAACTTGTCAATTATTGCAATATTTACTGACTCCAAAGATTACCTTGCAAATAAAATCCAGGCTTCTGGGCATGATATATGAAGTTCTGTCCCCTGCCTCTCCTGGGCTGCTTTACCTGCCCCTCTTCTCTCCTCTTTTCATGCTGCCATCAATGTACGAAGTGAAAACTCTCTCCCCTACATGCATAACTCATTCTTATTTAGTCTAATTATCCTTCAGAATCAAGATCAGATGACATTTCGCTCCCCCAATCCTACCACCAGACGGGTTATATACCCTTTCCTATGCTTCTGTAGTATTCATGCATGTATTTCCTTTATGTCTTTACTATACTTAATGATACCTGCTATTTTGCTAGTCTGCTTCCTTAAAAGTGAATAAAACTTAAAGTTAAGAATTTTTTTTATTGCTCCTTATTCTGTTCCTAGCTCCATGAATAATGCCATTTCTTGAATGGATGTATGAACAAATGAGTAAATATTGAGAAAATACATAAATAGTGACACTGTTGAAATCGAAACTTAATGGTATAAGATGTTAGGGAAATTTTCTTTGAATAATATTCAAGTTTTTAAAAAATCATGTAGTTTAGACAATTATATAAAATCCCAAGGTCATGTAGTCTTTCAACTTTTTAGAATTCTACTTTTTTTTTTTTTTTTTTTAATCCAGATACACATTTCTTTTGTCTTTAATTGTGAAGATAGAATGACGTGAATTTTTTTTTTTTTCATTTTGCGAAGGAGGCAAGTGGTTTACATGGAAAATCCTTTTGACTTTGACAATAATATGGAATCAAAAGCACACAGATTGCCTATAATTCCACGATGTGGCTGTGAAGTGTGGGTTGACAGCTCTATGTTCTATATCCATGATGCCTTAATCTTGAGATACACAGCATCTGTTATCAATTTAAGTTGCTTTTAGTTTTGACTTTCGAGATAGGCATTTTCCCTATATTTTATGGACAAAAAAGAGGAGGAGAAAGTAGTACAAATTGCTGAACTGTGTCACCCGAGTGTGAAGAAGTGGGAATTTGATGACCATCGACTCATTTGATCAATTCACACAACCAGCATCTATTTGTTTGTCTAAATTTACAATCTAGGTAGCCTACAATGATCACCATGACTGGAAAATTACTAAATCCCTATTTCAATTTGTTTTACATAAACAGATGGTAGAAAACACAATTAAATCAAATCTTCACATAGTTTACTTAATTGATGAAAGGCCTTCATCAATTATTTATGAATTTTACACAGAGTAAGCAATTTCTTCTGAAATTAAGAAACCTTATATGTCAACTTTCCATCTATCTTTCATTAGATAATAATGCAAAACTATATTAGATATGTGACCTACGTGTTTTAAGTTTGATAATAATTTTAAAAGAAAAGAGACATATTTCCATGATAAATTGTGTAAGGAAAAAGATATATTGGTTAAGTTTCCCATCTCAATTTCTTCATTAAAATAAAAGAACATGTAGAGAAACTATAATTATGGGAGATTTTTTGTATAAATAGCTCTATTCACATAGATTTTGGATAATGCATGTAGACTCAGAAAGAAAAATGATCTTGTAAACTTGAGGTTTCTTAGGAGCTTCAGACTCTTTTTTAGGCAATACATATAAAATTAAATCTTAGGTTTGGTTCAAGGAGGCCCAATACATAGGATTCTATTACACTGCCTAAGTTCCAAACCAAGTAAGAAGACAAAAGATTCAAAAGATGTTGACCAAATTATCATCTTAACAAAACAAAACAAAGCAAACAAATGACTAAATCTGCTTTTGGAGAATATGATCGCCAATCACAGTAGTCTTGAAAAACCCCGAGCTTCCTTAGTAGAGACAAGATCCTTTACATTGAGAAAAATGGCTCCTAGAGAATTCATAGAGAATTCTTCATAGAGAATGTGTGCTTCTTGTAGGTTTCATGTCTCCTAAATTTCGGGACCAGGAAGAGAGTGGAGAACGTATGTTCAGTTTCTCTTTCTGAACTCATTACTCAGATTAAGCCCTACTGCTCCCTGAGAAATGAGCAAGGAAACAGCAGAAACACCTTGTAGAAGCGAATGTTACTGACGCCCCCTTCAAATGTGGAAGAGGGGAAGTTTTTGTCCAGGCTTTAATGTCATATGCTTAGTTAAATTTAGTTATTAACTAGATCATGGCACATAAAGTAAAATTAGTTGTCTTAATACTTTATTTCCAGTGATAAGTTCTATCCATGTTGAATTTCTCTGTTCTGATCGAAATGAAGAACTGATGAATTCTGAAATGTTTTTCCCAAATCCTTTTGCATACATACTCAAGCACAAGGGACGAAACACATTTCCTAGAGTCCTAGTACTAAATATTGTATCAGAATGAGATAGTATCATTATTAAAATTATTATCCATAACTGTAGGCACTTATTTAAGAAAACTAAGATTGTGTCTTTACGTCTAATTTTAAGATGAAAAGGAAAAGCACAGATTTACAGATATTTGTATACATTGATACTTGATATTTGAAGGGACTAAAAATCCATATAGTTGCCAGGTCTTTCCAGTTTCTGTCTGTGTGCATATCATAAGAACTTTATTATTCTCATGGCCTGAAAAGAATAATTATTTTCACAACTGAGATTTTTCATTTTCACCAACATCTATGCATTTTAATTAAGATTTAGTAAATTGAATGATTTTACGAGACACTTTTAGACTTTTTTTTAAACACATAAGGATATGCACTATGTACATGGCATCTAAGAGTCCTTCTTTCTCTGTGTTTTCTTACTGTAGATTAGAAGTCAGGACATTTGCAAAGGGAGGGTAGAAGGGAGTGGCTTATAAAGACCAAAGGTATGTCATTTAATCAATTTGAAATTTGTGAGAAGTGGTTTTGTTAGTTTAAAAAGTGAATCTAAAGACGAAAATACTTATAAGTACCCATACAGTTTGGTTAATAAGACTTATCTTATTGAATTTCTACCAAATAAATTATTCTAGCAGCAATGTTTCAGCTTACACATGTTTTAACCAGATCTGTAATAACCTTTCTAGATCCATTTTATTTCCTGGGTGCACAGAATATTTATGAAAAAGTAAAGGCATATGAATGAAAACAGTTGCAGAGTGTATTTTAACATGAAGCACTTGTGTTTAATTTCTTTCATCCTTTGCCACTATTCTCATGGTTTTTATTATGTAAAAGGCCCAGGAAAAAAAAAAACAAAACTGCTTATATGAATTAGCAGTAAACTTTTCCCCCCTGCTTGTTATAGCTTTAAGCAATGCATGTTTAATCAGAAACAGAGGCTAATTCTTTCTCAAACTTGTGTTGTGGTCCCTGACTTCCTGAGGAGGCATGAATAAAACCACTAAGCCACATCATAAAATACTTTATTTGCTTTGAGGTCTTAGTTATTATTATTATGAGTGATATATATTCAGAAGAACGGACATGTTAAAAGGCAATTCTTAACTGCATATAAACTTCTGGTTGTCCTACAGAAAAATGAACTTCTGGAGACTGAGTCTATACAGTTTAATGCAAACTTTAGACATCTAAGTCAAGCTGAGTAATAAAAAGGTCAAATAGTGGGAGACCTAAGTATTCTGGAGTGATCTTTGCCTGTCATTCTAAAGACATGTCAGTTGAGTCTTTAGGTAACACTTGAACTTGAAACCACGGGGTGAATGCATGGTGCTTAGTATCGAGGTGCTCCTGATTTCCTTTAATACTGATGAAGCAGGGGGCTTTGGTTCATCAGAATTTGTCGTCATCTTCCTGCATCCAACCTGAATGTGTAAATAGAGTAATGAACGTCACTCTCCGCCTCTTGTATGTTGTTTATGTGGGCATCAGAAACACTTAAAATTTCAACCCTTCCTCTAGTTGAAGAGGTTGGAAAGCTTTTAATTATATTTCCAAGACCTCCTTGAAGCTGGGGGTTAGAAGAAATGAGAATCCACCAATTATTAGACTGACTCCCATGAAATGTGGAAAGTGGATGGAAGGGAGAAGGCATCCCTTTTACAGCTCTTAGCTGTTGTTTCTGGCCAGGAAGGTCATGGAAATAGGTGGCCTTCTTAATTTAGTGTTCCACTGTCCATTCTTTAGCTCCCAGGGAGTCAAGGATCAGAAGCAGGGGTGCTAGGCTCTTGGCCTGACCTTTTAGTCTCAGAACCATGACTTACTCCTAATGTCCATTCTCCAGCTTCTTCCATGTGGATAAGACACTGGAGCTGTGTCAGTGGAACTTCTTTCTTCTAGCTCAGCTCCAGTGGCAACCTTAGGGTTAGTTTTAACTGTTCCTGAAGTCACTCCTGGAGACCCAACCTAGAAGCTGTCTCTTTAGCCTTCCCAATAATTTTGTAAGCAACAAATTTTCTGTTTTAAATTTTTCCTGCTTAAAACACAGAGGGTGGCTTCTGTGTCCTACACTGAATTAAATTCTTCCTAAAATATTAGGCAAGCAAACACAAATCTGAATGTTTAAAGCACAGAATTCTATTTCACTCTTAGTCATGCAACGTTATTAAAATCCTTCTCCATTAAGTAGTGGAAGACCTGATGTCCTCAAATCCCAACTTACTAAAATCACATAGAGAGTAATTTTTCCACAGTAAAACATGTTTTTTCATTTCATAAAACTCTGAACTCTTAAGAAAAATGTTCTGCATCTGTAATTATCAGGGAAATGTAAATCAAAACAACAATGAGGTATCATCTAGCTCTAGTGAGAATGGCTATTATCAAAAAGTCCCAAAACAACAGATGCTGGTGTGGATGTGGAAAGAAAGAACACTCATACACTGCTGGTACAACCCATATGGAAAGTAGTATGGAAATACCTCAAAGAAATAAAAGTAGACCTACCATTTGATCTAGAAATCCCACTACTATGTATTTACTCAAAGGAAAAAAAGACATTTTATCAAAAAGGCACTTGCACTGAGAGGTTTATAACAGCACAATTCACAATTGCAAAGATGTAGAAACAAACTAAGTGCCCATTAATATATGAGTAGATTAATAAAATGTAATATATATATATATAATCTCCACACCATGGAGTACTATACAGACATAAAAAATGGCAATCTAGTATCTTTTGTAACAAACTAAATGGAACTGGAGACCATTCTTTTAAGTGAGGTATCTCAAAAATGGAAAAACCAACATCACATGTACTCACTACTAAATTACAAGTACTTGACCAATGCTTATGTGCACATTTGGAAGTAAAACTCACAGAAATCAAGCAAGTAGGAGGGGAAAGGAGGGTTGGGTAAATTCACACTTAATTGGTGTAATACACATATTCTGGGTAAAGGGCTCACTTACAACTTTGACTTAAAATGTACAAAAGCAAATTATGTAATCAAAACATGTGTACCACTGTAATATTCTGAAATTTAAAAAAAGAAGAAGAAAAGGGGTTAATTTACAATTGACTATTTAGTATATAAATCATTGATATCTTTAAAATAGTTTTTAAAAACAGATATAAAGTTTCAAGTTCCAGATATATTGTGGTGAGAGAAGAATGTAGCTGTATTTTAAAAATGAATAATACTCAATGAATTTAATAATAACAGTGAAATGTGGGTTTTTTCCCCCCTGTCTGGATGGACAAAGGGTTTATGAAGTCTGGGTGAGCAGACAGTTCTATAGACATAAGTTCTCCATGGAAAACTCCTTGGAGCCTGTTCAAAGCAAGTGCTGTCTGAGCTTGGTTAAAGTGATGGGTCAAAAGATATGCAGCCATGGAGAAAAGCACTGGCTGACACAGGGAGGGTCTTGTGAGAATCACTGGACTTAAAATAAAGTGAATATGCTCTGTCTCCTGGTTTGGTTTCCATGGGAATTTGTGTTTTGGGGGGAAGCCTGAGAGTGTGGGTTCCTGGCCAGAATATCTGGGTAGTTCAATCAGTTCAGCCATTCACAGAGTTCAGCTGACTGGACTTTTTGTCTTTATGGTTGGCATGCAGTGCTGATAGAATTGGCCAGGTGAAAAGTCACAGATTCAGCAGACTTTTTCACAGGCTCGTGTTTAGCAAATCTGGCTCATGGTTGGTTGATGGGATCATCCATGTCTGGAAGGGGAAGAGATAGTTTTAGCAAGAGCAATGAGAATTGAGTGGACTAGATAGGCTGTAGGTGAAATAGAAATATTTATCTATCCAAATTCTGTGCAGTTATTTAATGATAGGCTTCTCATCTTTCTTGTCCCCCTGCGAGGGCAGGCAGACAATTCACCAGACTGGTATGGGTGTCTTCATCATGTTTATATTACTAGAATAGAAATGAAGTAGGACATACAATATTTAGACTTTCTTTCTTGAGGAAGTGGTTTATAAATGAATCTCCAGGGCATTTCAAATCAATTCAGTCCAATTTAAAGTATTTATTATAAACACTGAATCTGCATAGTCTACAGGACCAGACATCAAGCATAAAGTTTGGCATAACAGGTGTCTCTATCCATAAGAAGCTCATGACCCAGGTGTTCCTTGATCATGGCTGTGTGGTAGAATCACCTGAAAAGCTTTTAATAATTACTATCTCCTGTGTTTTCCTGTGGACTACTTAATACACAATCAAAGTTAAGAACTAAGGTTAGTGGACTAGGTATACACGTGCTTAGGAATATGGTGCATACTGAAATAGACAGCTAAAATTTGACTGGTTCTGAGATTTTCATAGGACATTAACTTTTTTTTTTTTTAAGACCATATTTTACAAGCACATAGAATCTATATGCCCCAAGACTTAGTTTCCCTTAGGAGCATTTGCTACCATAGCAATTTGTACTTAGCCTTTCAACGTGCACACAATCACATTTGAAATTACATGTCATGCTTTGTCTTCCAGGATAGAGGAAATTCAATGGGAGTAAGGTCATGCTGCTGTATTATCTGACATAAGGACATAATAGATGACTAACAAATAACTTTTACATCTTAACTTAAAAGACAAATACAGACAGAGGGTAATGGTAATCAGAAAAAAAGCAGGTGTTGCAATTTTATTTGCAGATACAATAGGCTTTAAACCAACAAAAGTAAAAAAGGACAAGAATGCTCACTTCATCTTTGT
>CAUYPK010033640.1:0-22891 GCA_963574355.1 Loris lydekkerianus
AGGACAGGAGGAGAAGATGGAGACATAGAAAGGACCACTGGGGGAAGGGAAGAAATCACGTGGCCCTAAGATGGAGCGACCTTGTCTATGCTGGTCTCTTGAAGTTTGGCTCTTTTCTCATTTTCTGCTCCTGAGTCACCCTCAGGAGAACTGTTAACGTTTCAGAATTGTCCCCGCTTATTTTGGACCTTCCTAAGTGATAATATCTCCTTCCTGACACAGGCAACATTTCCCCAAAAAGTCATGCCACAATTCCCAGTAACTTTGTAAGACTTAACTTTTCTGGGCCTCCATTTCCTCATTTGTAAAATGGCAACAACTCATCCCCCTCTCCACAGAAAATAACAAACAGCCCTCTTCTTTCATAGTTAATATAATATCCTTGACTTCCTCAGGGAAAAGGCTCTCTCCTACCATGTTTGTGAGAATGGGAAGATACATAATAAAGCCTCAGTGCCATTCCACCACATTCTGACTCTGCTCCTAAATGGCCAGGAGAGTGAAGCATAAGAAACCTGCTGACCATACCCAATTGAGTGAAAGAGAAATTGGATGGCTGAAGACCAATAATGACAGTAAAGTAACAACTGGGTAAAATGTCATATGTGCACCAAGAAAAAAATATCTGTGGTCACATGTTGACGTAATTTGTGCATGGATGCTTACATGATATAATTGTATCCAACTATTTATCATGAAAAATTCAAACATACAGAAAAATTGGAATTGGTGAGCATCCATATCCCTACCACCACTAAGATTCTGCTATCAAAATAACATTTTAATCTACTTACTTTATCTCATTTTCCTTCCTATTAAAAGAAGAATATTTGATAACTGACTTGTGGTCAATGCTATCAATCTTTTTCCTTTATGGTTTGACACTTTGGGTTGTATTTAAGGCACATAAAATAGCCTTTGTTCACATTTTCACCATTCTCATCTTGTATTTTTATCATTTTATATTTTACATCAATCTTTGATTCAGTGGGAATTGTATAGATGTGAAGAGTGAGATAAAGCTTCCAGTTTTTATTTTTCATCATTTGTTTTTCTTCCTCAACTGTTAACTGGTCATTCTTGCTTCTGATTCCAGGTTAGAGCTTTATGCTTGCTCTAGAATTCCCTTCTGTTCATTCATTCTCTCTCATTGTCTCCTTCAGACTGTCCAGAGTTGGAGGTTCCAGTCCCACATGCTCAAGTTAGGAGGCAAAGCATGGTCTTAAAAAATACAGTGGAGGAGACCAGATGCTAAACTGCAGAACTAACACTGCAGGAGGCACCATTTGCAGGGAAAACTGAATCTCTCTTCTCAGTTGGCAAAGGGAAAGGCCCAGGATTAAAGAATGATAAAAGCTGTTCATGCAGCTCAGGGGCTTCTCTATGGCTCTCACCCCACCTGCCATGCTCAGCTTATGTGCAGCTTCTGAGCCCTGCTGGCCTCAAGCTCCAAATCTCACAGGCAGCCATATCCCTGATACTGCTCCAGACCTCGCTAGAGTGAGTTCCCAGCTAACTTCCAATATGTTGAAACCACAGGCTTGGAATTTAGCATGGCATGAAAGGAAGGCTTCTAACCTCTTTGAGGAGAGAAGAATAAGCCCCAGAGCACAGTCTTATAGGGAGAGAACTCAACCATGAAAATAAAGGATGAAGGGAGAAAGGGAAGGGAGGAGGAGAGCACAGCAGCATGTCTGAGAATCTCGGTTCTAAGTCAGACCATAGACCATGTTCGTAGGAGTTGTAGGTTCTTGGGCTTCCCTTTGATCCCCCTGAACCTCATATTTCTACCTGTAAAAGGTTATATAATCCTTCTTGGATCCAATGAGTTTAAAGGATTGAGATAATCTGAGTAAACTGTATCATACAATAACTGGCAATAGTAATTACTAAAAATAGTGTTTATGCATACACAAGGGAAGCATAAAGGATTGTTTGCTGTTGAACTCAGGCAGTAACCTTTGCATCTCCTCACAGCAGAGAGAATCAAACTTAAACATGCCAAAACTCTGAACTTCATCAGAAGACTTTCCCATTCACTGATCTGATATGCCAAGACATCTTGTGGTTCAAACACAGAAGTAAAGGCAGGGGGACATGGCTGAGTGAGTCTGAGTATTCCTTCCTCACAATCTAGGAGTGGAAATAAATCAAGACCTCTTTGTCCTTGGTCTTTCCATCACAAGAGGCCAACAATGAAGTTGACACTTTTGCCAGGAATAGAGGGAGGGAGAGGGGGAGGGCAGCCCTTGGCCATATAGAACCTGTAGGCCAATTGCTGTAATTAGGACCCACACCCCATGCCCTGAATTATGTCCACTGCATTTTCACAGAGCAGAGGACACAGGAGCTCATCCTTTCACTTTGCTACTGAAAAGATTTTTAATTGACAGGATCCAGATCTGAACACCAATAATGAGAGTCTGGAGATATTCTCCTTAAGGAGCAGAGCTGCATTTCTGGTATAGCTTCTGCTCAAAAACAGATCAGGGAAGTTCATTGGGGAAACTATTTCATGGGTGGATTAGATCAGACCCACATTTCTCTTGGTACCAATTAAATATTTTCATTCAAACAACAAACATGGTAATAGAAATGAACTCAATGATTTTGTGTTCTTTCTCTGACAAGAAAGAGAAAATAAAAAGTAACAAAACAAAAGCTCAACATTGAATGATGAGCAATTTAAATGAATTTTGTATCATAAAAGAAAATATGGCCATAGAAATTGAAAGAGACATTGAAATGGAAAAAAATTAAAATGTCCCTGCTGCTGAGAAAATGCAAATTACTGCAACAATACCACCAGACATTTGAGTTTTTAAATCATTATCTCTCTTCAGCAAAGACCCCTAGCCCTTCTGTGACTGTCCCCTCATGTTAAAGAAGAGTGTCCCCCCTGCAAAAATATATTCCAATGCCACTGCTTTTGGCCTAATAAAAGAGGCTGCCTCAATCGAGAGAGCTGTGTCTAGGGGATATGAGAGAGACATAATTTAGGGTGGTGGGTGACAGTCTGGGAATTGAACCAGAGGACCTGAGCTAAGTCATAGGCCTGCCTCTTAACAGCTGTGTGTGGAGTCTAATGATGCTTACGTAGTGCTCACTTTCAGAAGATACTAACACGTTCTGTCCTCACAGCCATCCTAGATAAGTGAGGACCTCCACTACCTTCTTATAGTACCCTGTGAATTGTCTTTATGAGTGTAATTTTATATTTTTGAGTTTGGTTGACTGATGGCCAAGGTTTGGTTTCCATCTCTGTGAAGTTTCAGGACCAAGGACAGTGTCTGCCATGGATAGCATTTAGGTTTGTTAAAGGAAGGGAGGTTCAGGTCCACACCGTGGAAAGATGGCTGACCTGAAACAAGGTAGGACTCAAGAAATATTTGATGCTTGAGTACCCAAATGAAGAGGGAGGCTGGCTCAATGTAAATTTAAAAACCAAAAGCACTATCATGTTTCCAACACATAACAAGCAGCTGTCATCTACAGAGCATGTAAGCAAAGACAGAAGGTCTGTAAGCCAGAAATAAATGACACTAGTGGGAAGAGTGTATTTAAACAAGCTTAAGCAGGCTGAGAGCCAATAACTCACTAACAGTGCTGGGGTGAACTCAAGCCAGCACACCAATGTCCACATACAGGAGAATTTCTTTATGGAATCTCAAATATGGGCAGAGTTATGTCATGGTCCCTCTTTCCTCCAAGAGAAAGTAATGCTTAAGGAAATAATTCCATAAATTCTTCTCCTTTTAATAGGAATTAAGTAAATGTCTCCTCTGTAGGCAAATAAATAACACTTCTGGTCAAGAGCTTCTTGATTTAAGAATTCTTCATTGACCTCTTATGAAGTACAGGTCACCATAAATAGGTTGGAAAAGTGGAAAAAGTGTCCTGCTTAATAGCACAAATAAAGAAAAATGGTTCTAATAGGATTCACTGCAAGCAGAATGTGGACTACCACGGTGCCTGGGGGGCAATTGAATTTCACTTGGGTTCAACATCTCTCTCTCGGTACATAACAAGAACATATCTTCCAATAGACCTTAACTACAGACTCCTGTGAAAACTTTTCTATTGCCTGTTTCTAAGTGCTAAATGAGATATGCCAGCTCTAGTTTATCCAGACCAGGAAAGAACCACTGTCAGTCTTCAGAAAGGGGATGAAAGATTGCAGGAAATATCTACACAATGTCTCTGTTGCAACCCCGGCTGTCTCAGTGTATTGGCAATAGGCAATGAACCTGATTGGGCGGTAACATAATCACAAGTGCCAGACACTCTTTTACTCATCATATCAACCCTAGGGTGTTTGCATTGTTATAATATATTCCCTTTCCCTGAGAAGTTGAATAACTTACTCAAGCACACACAAATTGAATAAGATCAGCATCCCACAGAGATGAGAGGAGGTAAGAAATGGAAATGAAGCACAATTACAGAGAGCAGGGTAAATTTGTATGTCTCAGCTATCTGAATTTGTGGATGGAGATGTGTGCTCTCCACACTCAGACCGTTGCTCCTGCAAGTGTACCCAGTGAGTGTCTTAGGCACCATTGTGACTGTTTTTGCCTGTGGGAAGTCATCAGTCTGTCTGATCATATAAATATATAAACACAACACCCTGATGGTATTATGAGCAGTGAGTCTGGTGTCTAAAGGAAAATAAACTCAGTCCCAATACACAGGAGACGCTAAGCACACAAGGTCTTAGGAGTCAGACTAGGCTCCTGTGACACGGGCCCTCTGCTGGTGATGTAGGAAAGTCTTCAACCTTAACTCAGGTGTGATCTTGTGCTGTTCAAAGATGAGCACCTTAAAGCAGAGAATCCAGAATCTTGCTTTGAAAGATTATAAAATATCCATGATTAAAGAAATGCTATAAATAAACACTTTTTTATTAAGTATCTGTTGAATGACTTCAAATTTCAGGATGAGTGGAGAGGATGTTAAAAAATTATCCTAGATTGTAGCCCAGAGCAAATATTTAGGAATCCTAAATTGCAAGGTTAAATTTAACCTTCTTTCTAAGGTAAGAAAACTGCAATATAGCACTTACTTAATGTGTTTCCTGGATACAAAAATAGATCAATTCATTATTAGCCAAATGGATCAGTGACAGGACCAAGTAACATCAAATCTGTGGACAAATTGAGCAACAAAAGAATCATTTCTTTTACTTTAGATCAGCAGTTCTCAACCTGTGGGTCGCGACCCCTTTGAACTGTATTAAAGATTTGCAGTATTAGGAAGGTTGAGAACCACTGCTTTGGATGTTTCTCACTTGTTAGTTAAGATTTTGGTTTTGGGTTTTAGGTTTTTTTATTTTTGTTTTTTTTTAACTTTCCATTCCATCTTCCATGGAAACACACACATTCACAAACAATGCAGAATTAACAAATCTTTTTCTTCAGTTTAGGGAGATAGATGATTGCATGAGTGAAGATGCCTCTAGCTTTGAGTCACAGAGTTCCCCGTCACAGAGACTTGAGCCAGTGGTCCTCCAATTGTATGAACTCAATGGAATACTATTCAACCATAAAAAGAATGAAATCATTTTTTTTTTTTTTTTTTTTTACAGCCACATGGGTGGAACTGGATGCCAGTATCTTAAGTGAAACAATTCAGATGCACACGGACAAATATGGCATGTTTTCACTTTTATAAGTGGGATTTAAGTAATATGAAAGCAGCCTGTGCAATGATGGACAGTTGCAGACTCAGGAGTAAGGAGAGTGATGATGGGAGGTTGGTTGGTGGGTACAAGGTGTGTACCTTGCATCAGTGATGGAGGCACCAAAGGCCCAGACTCTACCACAATACAACGAACATATTAGTGTCAGCAAAATGCATTTGTACCCCATGAATGCACATAAATGAAAAGTTTTTAAAAATTGTGTGCATTAAATAATCTTCCAGGGGGTGGTTTAGGAATCCCAAAGCTCTCAAGTGGTTTCCGTATATACAAAGTTTGACAATCAGAGACATAAAACAGTGCTTCTCAAACTTTGAAGTGCTCACCAGTTGTCTGGGCCTCTTGTTTAAATGCAGACTTTGATTTAGTAGCTGTACAGTGAGGATCAACATTATGGTTTTCTATCAATCATTAAGGCAGTGTTGAAGATTCTAGTCCTTGTAAGCCACGTTTGTATCACATTTCACTACTGGTTGTAAGGTGTGTGTGTGTGTGGGGGGGGGGGCTGGGAAGGCATTTGGCAAAGAGAAATGGGATGGTCACAGTGGCATCAGATCAACCATGACTCAGACTCTGAGGTTGGGCACATTACTGTCTGAACAGGAGCAGAAAACTAGCCATAAAGAAATAAAAATGCCTTTCAGGAAGAAAATAGTTTCTGCTAAGGCAAATGTTCCAGAGAAGTTAGTGTAGCAAAGAAAATGGAATTTCTGATACACAAGACTTCTTTTTGCCTTTGTACTACTCCCAATCATCAATATTTGAGTTATGGTTGCCCTTTTAACAACTAGTGATTTTTTTTAAAGACTTTGAAACATACCTACATGAACTGCCTGAATTCAATAAAGGTTCACACTTTGCAAAATTTATTTATTTGGGAATTATTTTGAGGAAAATTACAAACACCATGACACTTTCACCTTTGATACCCTGACACGCATCTCCAAGGCATAAGAAATAGCCTATATAAGCTAAACACTATTTTGGTTCTTAAAAAATCATCAAATCAATCATTTCACACTCAAGATTCTCCAATTTCCCCTAAATGTTTGTGGTAGCATCTTTTAACTGATGGAGGATCCAGTTGAGAACCACCCAATTACACCTTAACTGCTCTGGTCTCTTCCATCATCCTTCCCCTTATAACTTAGACCTTCACTGCTCCCCTTACCCCATTATACCCTTCAAATGACAGATGGGTTGTTACTTCAAAATTTATATTCCATTTTTTTGTTTTTTTTTTTTCTTTTCAAGGAAAGATGTCTCACCTTCCCATTCAATGGCACAACCTCAGTGTTCCTTGCCCTGGAGCACACTCCACATCAAGGATACATCCTGTGCTCTCCTGCCTACCCCTCCTCATGCCATTCATCTCCCTGAATCTCTATCATGCCCATCATTTTGTGTGTGTGTTAGATTTTTATACTTCCTTCAAAGCCTGGATCAAATGTCTAATATTAATTAGATGATCCCAGATGGAAGAAATTCCATTTTCTTTTTATGTAACAACACACAGTCCCACTATGCCTTGAACTGAAGGTGTTTCTATGCATGTTTCCTCTTCCTATTGGCCTTCCAAAACTTAAAGGCAGGGTCTCCCTCTATTGTGTCTAGTGATTTGGGTAGTACTTTCCCCATGACTTAGGAAACAAAATTTACTGAGTTTGGTGAATGAATGAAAGTAGAAAAATGGTTAAATGCATGTTTCTTATATCTATTAAAACAAATACAAGAATGTTGTCTCCATGGCTGCAGATTTCTCGGGTTTTCTGACTACCTGAGCGACACAAAAATCCTAGTTAAAAACAGCTTAGGTGCAAGAGGGAATTGGTTACTATAACTGTTTCTGAGAAGAACTGGATAGAGGCAAGGCTGGGATTCAGACTCACTCACCAATACCAATGTCTGACCTCCACCTTGTGGGCAGGTCTTCTTTCATCCACCTGGATAGGATCCATGTGGAACTGAGATGCAGGTTGGGATGGTTGCATCCCCTCAGGTTCACATCTTATTAAAAATAGCTTTTCCTCTCAACAATAGCAGAAAAAAAATCTTATCTCTCATTTACTCATTAAATCAATACTAATTCCTGAAGCACTGTGGCCACAGCAATGAGGTGCTTTCATTGCCCATATTTTCATCCAGAAAAGAATGGGGACATTTTTTTTGAACAAAACTAATTACCCATTTGTTGATGAAACTCGGTGCAAAATAAATAACACTCAGTCCATTTGCATTGAACTGAGGGACTCTGGGAAGCCAATACCAACAAGCATCTACATGTGGAGAGATTAGGGTGCAGCTCCTCCTAACAATCCTCATGGACTTTTATTGCATTCTCAGGCAAGAGAAAAATATAGTAAAACAGCAAGCTTCAAAGAGAGAGTAAAGGTTAAACAAAACAATTTTTACTTTAACTGAATGATTTAGCTCTTAATACCTGCTGTTTACTATACTTTTGTTTTGCCTTTTTCTTGTCACTGCACAATATGACAGTTTGCTGTGTCTAGTGAGTATTGGTTTTAGTACTCGTAACCAGCAGTGATGCTTGGCATTTTCCCAGATTACACTGTCCCTAGTGCCTAGCACTTTTGACCGTTTTCTCTATCCTACATCCATCTTTCCTTTTTCTTTTCTTTTTTTTTTCTTTTCCATCTCTTTCCTTCCTTCCTTTCTTTCTTCCTTGACACTAGGTGATAAAGAAAAAGATATCTACGAAAATGAAAGAATGTTTTTAAAAAATTGCCTAAATCTGGAATAGAACAGACATAATACATTTGGTCTGTCTGGGCACTAATTATGGTTTGGTACAGGAAAATTAATTTGTTAGTTCTTGTTACCCCATGGCCATTCCATCTTCTTTACCTAAAGCAGATGTTACCACCTTGGCACTTTTCTTTCTAACCTTAGATGCAACTACAGAAAAATCTCAGCACAGCTCTGGACAGAGAGATCATTGTTTGGACTTGACATATGAGCTGAATGGTAATTGGCACCCCTCATGGAGTAGGTATGGACTTTACAGCTAAGCAGATGTGAGATCAAATACCAATTCCACCTATCACTTATCATCCAGGTGAATGTAGACAAGTGACATCCCTCTTGGGAGTTTCAATTCTTTTGTCATTTGGATAAAAAGAGAAATCTCTGAAGATTGAGTGAACCTAGATGACCAAGTTCTTCACCCATAAACTGCTAAATATAAGTTATTTTTCCTTCCCCTTCCCCAAAGAGTTCCCATCTTCACTGACTGGGATTTCTGGTGTTTTCTCCTCAGAAAATGATAAGCAAAAATCCTCTCCCTGTAATCAAGTGGCTATAACTCTCCCTATGAAGTTCAAGATTGAGAGTTTCAACTCATCCAATAATCCTGCACAAACTGTCTTTGGACAAATTACATACTTGGAGAAACAAGCATCCTCCAGAACACTAAAAAGCCATATTCACACTAAGATTGGAAAATTCTGGAAATTGTGACATAAAATATTTTTAAGATCTCACTGGAAAATATCAGCAATGCAATTTGTGATGGTGGATTCCTGTTTCTAGAGAAGATAGAGCAGTTTGGTTAGGGACCAGCCCTGCCCTCAAGACACTTAGAGCAAATCATATGCTCCTTGATGGGTTTCTTCTTTAGAACACACTTGCCTGTTTTTTACATCTGAAGACACACAATCAACTTGAGTGGGTGCTGCAGCCTGAACTGAGTGTGTGTTTGTTGTACATAGAAGTTTGGAGGAAGTATTTCAATTCTAAGAGTTACCTTTCTTAGCTTCTTCACTGGGAAGGTGCCCTTGCCTTTGAGCTCAATACACACTGCAATGGAATTTGGTAATAATGTTTAATGTTAAATAGAAGTGTGAAATGGAATTTCTTTAACTCACCCAGCTTTTAGTTGACAGATATTTTTAGGTATCAGCTATTTTGTTAGGTCCCCATGGTGTGTTAGGAGATGCACGTGACAGACTTGGTTTCTGTCCTTTTGTGGAATTTGCTATCAAGTAAATGAGGCAATTATTAAAGAATTCACTTCAAAAAATCAATATTTTGATCATATTTGAGATAATATTTATCAAATAGAAGTGCAGGACACTATTTAAATACATAATTGACCCCATAATTGCAGTAATGTACACAGTTATGGTCCGATAAAAAGTAAATATGTAATTGAGAAAACTTTATTTTTAATGTGTATTTATTTATTTTTTTTTTTTTTGAGATAGAGTCTCCCTTTGTCACCTCCAGTAGAGCACTCTGGCATCATAGCTCACAGCAACCTCAAACTCTTGGGCTCAACTGATCCTCTTGCCTCAGCCTCCTTAGTAGTTGAGACTACAGGTGCCTGCCACAATGCCCGACTATTTTTAGAGATGGGGTCCCACTCTAGCTCAGGCTAGTCTCGAACTAGTGAGCTCAGGAAAACTGCCCATCTCAGCCTCCCAGAGTGTTGGGATTGCAGGCAGTGAGCCACTGCCCCTGGCCTTGTGTATTTACAAATTTTAAACAAAAAATATTTATTAAAAGATGAAGTATTGTTATCATATGTGGGGGGAAAGGCTGAAACTGTGGAAATATGTTGTGCTGGATTAATGGAAATTCCAATAATAACATTTAGACTAACAACTGTGGAAGTGGGCAGTGCTAAATTCAGTCATCTATGCTATAATATCAGGCTATGGTATCACCATGAGCTGATCCCCTTGCTTTCAGCTCCAAGGATCATGTCCTTGTGTGACACCATCTTAAGTAGAATGAGGCAGAATCTTATTCAGAACAGATGCTTCTATCCTGCCAGGAGAGCCTATATTTTTGATGAAAATTGAGTTTTTTAGTTTTCAGAATTAATTCTGTATACCAGAGAGGGTGACGTAGTTTTGGTTAAGCATTGTTTATGTTCTTTTCCCTGAACTATCAATGGGAATGGTTTTAGCACCAGCACCCAAAGCACAGCTATCATTGGTTTCTGTGGCACAAGACACAAGGTCTCCCAGCACTATCCTCCATGGTACCTTTACAGGATTAACACTTCCACATCACTGGGCTTGGTGTTTGTCTTCCTTGGATATCCTGAAAGGCTTTTTCTATTTCCTTCTTGGGATTATATGAGCTATCAAACATCACGTTAATGAATCTCCATTTTCTGTGAAATAGCCAAAGTTGCTTCCTCTCAATTGCAATTCAGAAATCCAGCTTCTTGGCCTTTTGACTAAGATCAAGTGCAGAAGCCCAGCTTTATCAAAGAAGATTTATAAGAATACCAAATTTCTACTGTGGAGAGCAAGTCAATTTTTCTGAAGCTATGCAGTATTCAACAAGACAGGACCTGGCCTCTGTATGTGTTTGTTGGACATATGACCACCAACAAACTTCAATTTGCATCTCAACTTGTTGCTCCACATCCAACGCTGTATTGGCAAGGAAATGTGTCACAATTGCATTGTTGTCCCACATTCCATTAGCAAGGAAATGTGTCACAATTGTAGATTTCAGGGGGAGCACTGGAATAAAAGAACAACTCAGTCTGATATGAGATCATATGAGAAATCATATGATTATTTCAATGACCTTGTTCTCGCTACATATGGACAGAATCACCAAACCACAACCTAGGTCCAATTCAGAGCATCACTTTTTTTTTTTTTTTATAAAGTTTTATTAGAACACATCCATAGACACTTGTTTACATATGGCCCATATCTGCTTTTGCAGAGTCCAATATATATGAGGAAAACTTGCCTGAAAAACTTAAATTATTTGCTATCTGTCCCTTTGCACAAAAAGAGTGCTGATCCCCACTTATAGAATGGGAATAACCAAAACAGGTTTCTCAATGTCTTGGCTGCTGTTGTCTTACTGTCCTCCCACTGCTCTTCTTATGTGCCTGGACCAAATGTCTCATTTTTCCCAGAATGTGTGGGAATCTTCTCATCTTTATGCATTTGCATGTTGCTTTCCTTCCACCTAGGATATCATTCCACCTTTCCCCTTGTCCAGCTCCTCCTTGCCTGTCACAATACACCTAAAAATGTCTCCTTGCCAGTCATTTTGATCTTTTTTTTCTGTACTATTCTACCCCTTCTATGAGCTCTGTGGCATCCTGACCTTGCCTCTATAGGCTCACATAATTTTTTAGCAACTATTAATAATGTGAAAACACCCAGCAAAAACTCACCACTTTCTTTTTATTTTTCCCCCCCCATTCCATTATGTATCCCAACGAAAATCCTGGCTCATGTGTACAGTCTTAGGCTGCAGAGAAACCCTGACAGGAGTGTCATTGGTAGGGAACACAGGGAAAAACTGAAATGGTCTGTATTTGCCAGGTGGATCCACTAACAATTTCAGGACTTTAATAAACATAGTATTATAAGTGAGGAGTTTAAATTAATGACATTGAAAGATATTGTGAAAATGCATCCCTTGTGTTTCATATTTGACAAAATATTTTACAAGCTCTCCCCATAGCATCATTGTCTGGGGATTTATGCGCTCTGATGATCACAGACGCCCTGCATTTTGGACCTCTTTCTCTCCCCCCCCCTTCCCTTCTCTCTCTCTCTCTTTCTTTCCCACCCCTCCAGTGAGGTAATTTTCTTATATTGATTAGACTAAATTAAAATGAGAAGTGTGATGAATGCATTGCAGACACAAATAGGGATTTTGTATGAAGGTCGCTAAATATGCAAGCCTTGATCTCATTCATCCTGACAGGGTTATCTTCATGAGAATCTTGTAGGAATAAATCAAGTTAATAACAGATGAGGCTGAAAAGGAGGAAATTAAGTGGAATAAACCACAAGTTTTGCCTAGTGTATATAAAAGTCTTAAAGGCCATTTGGGTCAAACAGCTGGAGGGTCAGCAGAACTTCTTGGTTACATCTGTATGGCCGAAGTACATGGCCGTGGTCATACACTGAAGTCATAGGACAATCTCTAATTTTCCCAGTTCTTTTATGAATCTGAATCCCAATGAAAAATTCAGGCAAAGGCTGACATTAATTTTTCCTGTCATTCATATTTATATTCTTGAGTCCTATAAACAGAATGTGTTCACATGGGCTTAGGTTAGCATTATAGACGTTAAAAATAGAGAAATTTTTCCCCAAATGGCAACTAATTGTCTGGTCTAAGATCTCCCTGCGTGGACCAAATTGTTTTATAATCTGTCATTAAGCAGCAGTAAAATAAAAACACAATTAGGACTAATTTTAATTATAAACTTCCCTCCCAGAAGGAACTTGGATTACAGTTAAAACATAGACAATCAAATAAAACCCAGGGAAATACCAAGGAACAAGGACAAAATGCAAATAAAATGTTCTTGTGCAGAGCGCAGGTTGCAGATAATTGCAAAGTTGGTGACTCTACTTGGCTTTTCTTCAATGAAGCTGATGTTTATTTTAAAAATGTGAGTCTGATCTTTGACAGAAACAATAAATAGTATTAATCAGAAAAATGAAAATAATTTATTTTACTTAAATGTAAAAATGCATATAATAACTTTATGTCATTTAAAAGAGTACATGATAGCAACATTCATATTTGGGAATAAATCTTCAAACATACTACTGAAAAGCTTTACTATCTTAGCAGAACTTCATTAATTTTAGCTTTATGAATGAGACAAAATTATAAGATTGTAAGAATATGTAAGCAAAGGAATCCAACATTTGCATATAGATTGAATAGAACTCAGAACAAGATTACTAATGAAAAATAGTAATTTTCAATATTTTATATAATTTTTAATACATTAGCATTTAAAAGTGTCTTCATTATGCTATTTACCAATATAGAGTGATTCTTTTTAACTTATTATGTAAGCAATAAATTTTTTTAAAAAATAGCTGCATTATGTGGTTGAGCCCTGTAAGAATTCGTGTAGTTTACAAAGCTTTAGTGAAACTAACACAAAAATCTATAAAATAAGTAACTTTCTTTCACTTCATTTCACTCCTTTTTGCTGGAGTTCATAGATTTCTATTAGCACTTCCATCAAAACCTAAACACAAAGGACTCACTCTACTGGCTACATGATTGTCTTTTTGGGATCTTAGTCTGTTCTGAAGGCTGTAATAAAATAAAAAACTGAGTATCTTAAACAAAAGATATTTATTTCTTGCAGTTCTAGAGGCTGAAAAGTTTGAGATCAAGAAGCTAGCACATTTCGTATCTGGTGAGGGCCAAAAACACAGCCTTCTCATTGTTCACTCTTAGGGTAGAAGGGGCTCTTCACCCCCTACAAGGGCAAGAATCCCACCTTGAGGGCGCCCCTCCTCCTAATACTATAACATTGGAGAGTAGGCTGCCACCTAAAAATCTGGAGAAGAGGGAGGCTCTTGTGGCTCAAAGGAGTAGGGCACCGGCCCTGTATACCAGAGGTGGTGGGTTCAAACCCGGCCCAGGCCAAAAACTGCAAAAAAAAAAAAACAAAAAAAACAAACCTGGAGAAGACTTAGACATTCCCATTATGGCATGGGGTGACCATCATCTGTGCTATTTGAGAAGCAGAAGGCCAGACTGTCTTCAATGTCTCAGTGTTTAAAGATCTTTGAAGTCAGGAAAGTACACATCCTTGTTTATATCATAGACTCTCTGTGAATGGTTTATTCCTTCGGCATCCTCCTCAATTCTCTATGGATTAGTTGTAGAGCATGATTCCTTCCACTTCCTCAAATCCACTACAAGACAAGTAAGAACCATGAATGTGCCAAATTCTCTGAGTAGAATAGATAGTGCATCCCTTTACCCTCTTAAATCTGAGTTAGTCTGCTTAAGTCTTCAACCATCAGAGATAGCAGGAAATGTAGTTGGGTGATTTTCAGGGAACTCTTTCCTCACCATCTGTGATTTTCAGAAAAACAGAGACTTGTGCAGTCCACAAGACTTGAGGAAATCCCTAGTCCTCAGTTCTTGTGGCTGCTACTCCTGGAGTCTCCTTTCCTCCATCCACAGGTTCCACGTGGAGAAAGCCAGCTCCCATCCTTCAAGCCACACTGGGCAGAGAGACCTGTACAGAGGAACCCAGTGCCCAGTTACCTGGGCAGGTCGGGAGCATAGCCCACTTGATGCTCGGCGATGCTTAGGAGTATGGAATGCGAGGAATCACTTGCCGACCTTCCACTACTGTTCTCAGTTACCCCACCTCGGTGTGACCACTGCCCATAATTACAACCTTCCTTCTCTTGGAAAACTCAGCCACTTAAAAACAAGAATCTCTAGGCATTCAATAATTAAATCCTATTCACAATTTCCCTTGCCAGGAAGGGAAGACCAGTCCTTCTTTTTAGGGAAGAAAGTTTCAGGCTGGGTTTCTGTCTTCAGAGGGCTGTGTTCTGTTGAGAAATCAAAGTTCAGTGATTTTCTCAATCTTGTCAAATTAAAATTTCCTGTTTTCTTTTTTTTTTTTTATTATTGGCACTCATGACCCCAGTCCAGACCAACCAAATAAGAACTTCCATAGGTGGGGGGATTTGGGCATTTATAGAGGGCAGGAAAACTATTACCAGGTGACTCTAATGCACTGTGAGTGTTGAGAACACCTGTCCTACAACATGGGATTTTATCATTCAGATCAAATCCCTGGTATTCAGGGATTGGCTATACCTATATGATGTTCTAGGAATTGGAAATATGAATGGAAATAAGAAACAATTTTATTGGATGTCGTCCACAAAGCACAACAGCTTTATGCTTTGATTATCATAATATGGACCAAACGGTAAAATTAAGTAGTGGATAGCATGTGGGTACTGGTAACACTGATGGTGATGAACAGATAATGTCACCTCTGAGAAGCTTATTCACCAGAAGTCACACAACCAACCCTCCACCCTTCTCCCTAGCATGAATCTGGTGGAGCTCAGTGGCACCAAAAGCCATAATCTTCCATGATCATGCACATTGAACTGGATCTGTCTTCCTGCTCACAAGCTGTGTTATCTTGGACAGGTTACTTAACTTCTCTGCACCTTGGTTGCTTCAATTATAAAAGCTGGATTAATAGTGATTTGCTAACATGATGGTTATATAAGTCAACATTTATAATGTGCTTATATTAGTGCCTAGAATGACAAATAATGGATAAAGTTTTACTGTAAAATACTTTTAATCTAGTTAGGATCAGAGGCTAATGTTGGGTCAAAAACATCAGCATTTACCAATACCAAAATAACCTTGATTACCGAAATTCTTTCAAGAAATATAAAACCCAACCCATCTTTGTTGTTTTGAGAGTGAAACTTTCTACCCCACCTCTGAAGAGTTGTCCAGATCTCTGGATTTTTATACAGGTGAGGGTCAACAGATACAGGAGCCCCTACTCATCTGTACCAGTGAGCATAGTCCATGGATCCTTACCTGCACCCGGGCCAGGTGGGACAATGCAAACTTTGCAGGATGCTGCCTCAGGGGGACCTTGAGAGATCCTGCTGCCACTCCTCATTGGATCCTGATACTTGAGTCACTATGTCATAGATATCACCTCCCTCCCCCGTATACATGTATATGTATGAGTGGGCAGGAATCAGGATTGATGGACAGTGCTCAGCCTAGGAGATCACATATAGATGCTCTCATTGCTTACCTATGTATTTTTACATATTTTCGTACAGAGTGATTATATATTACTCATATAAAAATTGAAAAATCCTGTTTTCAAAGACTTTTTAATGTTCATGAAAAATTCTCAGAAATGTATTAAGAATTACATAATTCTTAGGAATATACTAAGTATTATATAATACTAAGTGGAGAAACAATACAAATTAATTTAATGGTAACTCCTTAAAAATATACATAGAAAAACTTCTGGAAGTTAATACTATTTATCTCTAGGAGACAGGACTATGGGCACTTATATTTTCTTCTTTATTTGAAAGGACAATTTTAAATTTAAGTAAAAAAAAAAAGTAAGTTCTTATCTATTGCAGAGACTTTTAATAAAGACCACACCTTTGAACATTCTGAACACTACATATAACCAAAACAATAGGTTTCTTTCTTTCCTTCAATTACTGAATTCTCCCCTTCTGACATTCTGCTGAGGTTATATTGGAAGATCTAGAAAAAAAGCACACAATATGCCTGTTACTGTTTTTCCCAAGAGAAAAGGCATTAAATGCAAGACCTGAGTATTTTTCCAAATGTCATAAGTTGAGCTGCTAAGGCCTGCGGGTTTGGCAGTCTTAGCTTTTCTACAGGGGTCCTCCAGGAATTCCCTGAGCATGTCTCAGAGTGGAGGAGAAAACTTTTTCTCTCAGAGTCATGTTCAACATTCAGGTGACTGTGTAGAGGGCTAGGTTGGGCTGCCACAAAGGGCAGAGAAGGAGGGATTCAGGTACAAGAGATCATCTTTAGAGATAGGGGCTAACATTCATTGCTTTAAATATTTTATGCTAGGATTAGCACAGAAATCACATTACTCGTGGAATGAGCCTGAGTTCGGTCTTTCTGACTTCTGATAATATTAAGATATGATACTGAACTTTAACACGCACTGCAATCCAAAGCAATTATTTGAGGTATTTCAATACAATGAGAGAAAGACATAAGAATGTCAATGAAACCACCAAAATGAAAATTTTTGGTCAAGCATGACTGTGGTCACAAACCCACTTCTGGGCAACAGCCATATGGGGTGTGTTATGTACATTGGAAACTTTCTAAGAGAGAATGAACTAAATTGGTTTCCCTTGAGCTGATGACTTTTGTTCTATATTATGCAATAGTTACATAATCTACTAAATCTAAAACTAAAATTTGACTGTCCCTTCTGACTCTGCCTCAAATAATACTCGAATTTGAAATGTACAATTTTTTTTTACTGCAAAAATATTGCAAAACTTTTTCTTTGTTTCTCTGCCAATTCACTGGTAAGCATGAATTATTCATAAATATAGACTTTGTTAATGTTTTCAAAAATGCTGCATATTTTCCCCTGTGATTTCTAGGTTGGGTAACAGTTTTGGCATCATGACATATGAACAAAATTACAGCAAGCCCTCCCTCATCTTTATTTTCTGCGGATAAGGGAAATAAGTTCATTGCTTCAGTAATGGATCACCAGTAGATAAGGAAATTAAGGAAATTAAGTTCATCTTTTGCACAGAAGTTGTGGCAGTATTTGTGCCAGAAACACTGAAATAAAGAATGTATCGATAAAGACATTATCAGCTAAAAAAAATGATTCAATAGTTCCTCACTAGTTTTGCTTTAAAATTTTGACAAAATTGTGGTTCCACCCATTAAGAAGGAAATGCTAATATCAAATGTGTGTGCCTAAACTGAACAGACAGATCCTTTAATCTCAGAATTGTCGAGATAAAGCTCTAACTAGGGTAGACTTAAGTTTTCAGAATGTATTGCTTTTTAAATTCATTGATCTATTCCAATTGGCTTCTCAAACAATGCTGCTCTTTTCTAAGGGGTTTTCAGAGTTGAATATGGCTTCCTTAGCTCTGGGGAGGACACGGAATTGTTTATACTCAATCATAAATTAATGCATTTACAACTGCTTGAAAGTGATCACTATTACCTATGGGTTCAATCTCAAATGCCTCACAGTGATATTATTGTCACAGACTTATAATTACCTGATAATTTATAATTATCTAAAGTTTTTAGATGGTTTATACTATTTATGGGCCCTAAATATTTGATGGAACCTGCATTTAATCTGCCATGTTGTGTTTATTCCTATTATGGATGCCAAATTATCAGAGCAATTTAAGATCTTACTCAGTGGGAAAATTGGAAGGAAATAGTAACCTGGTATTCACCTTGTTTATTCTAACTAAATGAAATGAAAATATCAGACTACAACATGCAATCAAAAATGGTGCATGAGAAAGACATAAGAAGGAGTGTTATTAAAAACAAAGGGGGAAAGTAATACTAACAAGGTTATGTTGAACTAGGTCTGTTTAAACTTGACTTATAATGAGATTGGGCATTAGGAAGTGAGTCTTAAGGTAATAACTCCTCAGTTAGAAACACTGAGTCTGGCTTTCGTCTTCTACATGAAGGAGGCTTGGGCTTGGGTACTGGATAAGAGGGTGAGCATGCCCCCAGCTGTGGAACCTCAGCCTGCCTGCCTTTTGTGGTTTTTCTTCAGCTCTAGTGCAAAGAGGAGGGTAATGTAACATATTTTTGGGTGTTGGGCAGATTTCTGAGATCCAGAAAGGGTTAATGGTTTTGCTATGTTCTGAATACTCATGAGATTATCACCAAATAACTATTACTATTATTTTCTGGTGTATAGATACAGAGAAGATTGTGACCTACAATTATGGAGCTGGAAAGGGACCTTGAATTTTCATTTTGGAAGAAGCCAAAAGAAATGAGAAATATGCTGGGGAGGGGAGGAGGCTGACTAGGAAGGGTTGGGAGAAGCTTAACCTGAATTTTCTACATATATTAACTTTTTTTTTTTTTTCAGTTTTTGGCAGGGGCTGGGTTTGAACCCGCCACCTCTGGCATATAGGGCCGGCGTCCTACCCTTTTGACCCACAGGCGCCGCCCTCCATATTTTAACATTCTGCATAGACTATGCCTTATTAAAACTGAGAAGGAAAGGTGACAACTTTCTTTTCCCCCATTTACTACTAACTGTGGTCTCCAGTCATTGTAGGGATTTGGTGCAATTCACTAGAATATTAGGGTAACAACATTCCTTCTCATTATTTTAAATTCGTGTAGCTCTTGAAGAACTCTCAAGTTCTTCTATAGTTAACAATCAAAAGTGTTTGATGTTGATTAAAATATCTGAGTATACATGGATCACTATGAAAGTTTTGGGAGAGATTGTTTTATGGTCCATTATCTCATTTCCAAGGAACACAGTCGACAGCATCCTTTCTGATGCTTGCTGAGCTTATCAGCATTTCAGGAAAGGTTTCATTTGTTTCCATCTGTGTGGATTTTATGTTTCTTGATTTTTGTGTATCTCAAAACTTTTGTAATGACCCTTATCTGGTCTTCCTTCTTCACCTATGTACCCTCGACAAACTCTAAAAGAACATATACCAACAGCAAATATTGTGTATGTCTGGAGAGAGAATTATTAACTCTATTTCTGTTGAGCTTATAAATAATATACATATTAAAGAACTCCTAATATGTAAATCACAGAAAGGTAATACATTTAAATTTCAAATTTAAAAAAAATTATAAAATTTAAAATTACATTTTGAGACGGACTTCCTCTTCATCCCTGGGGGGTCTTTCAGACTGTCATGGAACCACAGAATGGTTGCATCACCCAAAAAAGAAAGGGCTGTATCAGTCCAGGTCCCTGAGTCTCTCAGCTCTCACTTTGAGGTCTCTGTATCAAACTAAGCAGAGTAACAGGTGACTTGGCTGGTTCCCCAGGCTCACCACTGTCTAGGGACACCCAGGTAATCGGACCAGACATTTCCAAGTGGTCAGTAAGAAACGGCATCCACCCAGATGATCCAACTGAGGGCGGTTCACTGAAAGTACTATTTGCATGGGTGTGGACAAAGAAAGACACCAGAAATGGAAAGCCTCCCAGAGGTTGGGGACAGGAGGATTTCCATATGTCCTCCAGGTCTGAAAAGGAGAAAGGAGGGTCAGAGCCCCCAGAAGGAAGGGGGCTGGAGGAGGGATGATCCAAATGCTATAATTCTGGAGAAGCAAAATGGTTAGATTTGAAACCAAACCAGAGAAGGGGTGGGAAAATACCCCCAACTTTCTTTCCTCTTGCCCTCCTAGATGTAGTTGGTGCCCCCCACTGGTGAATTCCAACTGGAAGTCAGAAGATAAGGATTCTCTGGGGGGCTGAAAACGGCAGGAAATAGACCATGCTGGAAGTGTTTGGCCAATGAAAACACTCTCCCAAGTTGGGGGAGCGATACTAGACTAAATAACCTTCTGTGCCATCTTTGCTTTCTGCTACTTGCTCGCTGAGTATCTCCACGTTTCTTAACTTCTCTAAACCTCTAAACCTCACCTTCCTCACCTGAATAATGGGAATGATCACTCCTGATTTGCTCACTTAGATAATGGCTATGAACATGTCTTGGACACCACAGAGGGTGTGTATTTTAGGAAAAGGGAACTCTACCCTCCCATGAATTACTTTCTCTAGGGTTCAAGTCAGCAGACTCAGAAATTAACAAATTGCTCCCAGCGCTGATTTTACGTTTCTGATCTCTTAAATGTGGTTTAATGAGTTGATTTAATTTTAACTTAAAATTCATTAAAATGTATTTGCTCCAAGTAAATATTTAAATGAATATTATATACGCTAGGGAAGGAAGAAGTTTGTTTAATTACATTTCTTCTCTCTGGGAGCAATCTTAGTTTTCTCTCTGTAAGATGATGCTTCTATTAACCACAATATCTTCTGCCCTGGGGAAGCCACATGAAAATCAAACAATCTCCTGCACAAACTGAGAACATCCGAGTTTGGGGTATGACTACTGTGCTTTCCAGAAATTTATGATCCTGCAGCCACACAAATACACTTGTGTTTGGATAATATGATATATACCATATATATTCGAGTATAAGCTGAGTTTTTTCGGCACAAAATTTGTGCCAAAAAACCAGAACTTGGCACAAATTTTGTGCCGAAAAAACTCGGCTTATACTTGAGTATATAGATAAGTGTTCCCAAAGTCACTCCTTAAGTCACTATACATAAAGAAAACTGGAAATTGTAGCAATGTACCTTTATTTACAGAATATTCATTACAAAATTTTAAAAATATTTATGGGCTCAATGCCTGTAGCACAGTTGTTGCAACGCTGGCCACATGCACTGAGGATGGCAGGTTCGAACCTGGCCTGGGCCAGCTAAACAACAATGACAATGACAACTGAAACAAAAAATAGCTGGACACCTGTAGTCCCAGCTACTTGGGTGGCTGAGGCAAGAGAATTGCTTAAGCCTAGGAGTTTGGAGATGTGGTGAGCTCTGATGCCACACCACTCTACCAAGGGTAACACAGTGAGACAAAATATTCTCTATGTATTGGCCACTGCTTTATGAAATTTTGTAATGAATATTTTATAAA
This sequence comes from Loris lydekkerianus, assembly GCA_963574355.1. NCBI lineage: Eukaryota > Metazoa > Chordata > Mammalia > Primates > Lorisidae > Loris > Loris lydekkerianus. The sequence continues at coordinate 21,739 of CAUYPK010033640.1, forward strand.
TTCAAGTACATTTAGCCACAATTTCCCACATTCTCTGTGCATGGTGACTTCCATGGCAACTTTTGGGGCAGCCTGTAATGAGGCATGTGTGTTTTCTTCCGTCCTTGTACTTTTCTGCCTGAACAGGCAGCTAAGCTTTCTGGCTTATTGTAGATATGTCAACACTTAAGAAATGCACATAAGAAGCAAATGAGGGGCAGCGCCTGTGCCTCAAAGGAGTAGGGCTCCAGCCCCATATGCCGGAGGTGGTGGGTTCAAATCCAGCCCTGGTCAAAAACTGCAAAAATAAGAAAAAAATGAGCCTATATTTAGCTTTTGAGAGTCTTAATAAAATTTTAAAACTTAATAGACAACCAAAGTTTTCAAGGGAGGAAAAGGCATTTTGAGTTATAAGATTCTGTTTCTATTAAATTTAAGATATTAGGTTCTGATCTAATAGATCAAAGAAAACATGTGACTTATGAGAATTTCTCCTGTTCACCTGAAATAAAAATTCAACATGGGTTGGGGCAGGTAAGAGAGGATCTGAGAGAAAAATCAGGCAAAGATCTGGGAATGGTGGTTGGGGCATGCATCTCCCAGGAGCTTGGGAATCCATAAATAGAAGCAACCCCAAGTAGAGTGGGAATGTTGAGTAGAGATAGACACATGTGGATCCTAGGCAGGGGCCCTGGGGTAGTTCCCCAATCTCCTTGTGTAATGTTCCTGTGTAACTGAGATTAGCCCGTGCACACAGCAGAGAGCTGCAGGATGAGGCATGGTCTCCCACTGGGACTGGGCCCAGCAGACGCTGAATCCAGGTGCTCTGACATCTGTCCTCACCCACAATGGTGGGCCTCAGTTTTATCATCTACAAAATGGGAAAATTAATAGTTCTAAAGATGATACACAAGAATACAACCTTCATATATTCCTAGTGGGAATGCAAAATGCTGTAGCCACTTTACATATTTCTTTTTTTTTTAATTTTTTTTTTATTATAGATAAAAATATGCACCATAGATGTGGCCCAACCCATTACCCTCCCTCCACCCAAACCTCCCCCCTCCCTTCTCCTTCCTTGGTCCTTTCCCCATAGTCTTGTGGTATAGTTGGGTTATAGCCTTCATGTGAAAGCTATAGTTTAGCTTCATAGTAGGGCTGAGTACATTGG